>JAKELI010000616.1:0-27832 GCA_021525025.1 Lactarius hengduanensis
TTGAGCGAGTTCAAGAATGAGACCGGGAAAGACCTTTTAGACGACTGGCTCGCCAAGGAACTGCAAACTTGCGACTCTGTCGACGCAGTCATGGACATAATTCAAGGTCGAGCCAAAGCATTTGATAAGTTTAGGAATGGCGGTAGCAAGTTGATGAAATGGGTCCGATCATCGGTGCACGTCCTCTACACAATTTCTGCGGCTCTCGGCGACGGTGTTGGTGCGGTATGTATCAAGAAACAAATTTGAGGTGCATTCCAACGTCGTTTGCAGGCGGTTCCTTCTGCGAAAGCAGTCTTTACCGGAATCGGTATCCTCCTCGCTGTTCGTTTATCTGTCTTTCGTTTTGTTGACCCTTTTGATGCTGATATCTTTATAGGCAGCAGAAGGTGTGTGGGCGAGCCACGATGCGCTCGTCGACCTCTTTGAGCGCATTCAATTCTTCCTCAAGCGCCTTGGCGTTCATACCCGGATTTCACCGACCAAGGATATGGTGGAAATACTTGTGAAAATCATGGCCGAGGTGATCGGTATACTATCCATCGCGACAAAGGAGATGCAACGAAGCAAAACGGGTAGGCTATTTCTACGAGATATTCATAATTATCATTTGACCGCTCCCGTATTTAATCAGGGATGTATCTCAGGAGGCTGCTGGGAAGGACGGATATCGAGGATGCCCTGAAGAAGCTGGATGGCCTGACGCAAGAGGAGGTTCGTATGGCGATAGCTCAAGTTCTGCAGGGCATCAATGAGCTCAAATATGGTGTGCAGCCCTATTGACAAGTAACCACTCCCCGCTGAACCTTCGTCCTACCAGATGCCAAGAAAGCCAAAGGGGCTCTACGTGAAATAAAGGACGAGGTGGGGGAGATTAAGTGTCAGTAGTCTCCTCTCTCCATCGTCTCCGACTGTCCGTTGTGTAGACTGAAACGTCACCGCAGGGAACCAGATAGAACAGGACGTTCGGAGATGGTTATCTCCGCCGGACCCGTCCGTAAATTACAACACCGCGCGCGAGTCTTACCAAGAGGGAACTGCCGCGTGGTTTCTTCAAGGTAGCATATTCAAGGAGTGGGAATTAGTCGGTTCCCTCCTCTGGGTACATGGAAAACGTGCGTTCCTCCTAGTATATTTCACCCAAGTCTTTCACTGCTCAATTCCTGATGGTCTCGTTTTTGTAGCGGGTTCGGGAAAGAGCATCCTTTCGTTCGTCATTTCTCCACTGTCTTCCCCAATCACGGGAACTTATATTGCCTGAAGCTCTGCGGTCATCAAACACATCATATCGTTGCGCGATGCGGGGCATGCCTCCTTGGCATATTTCTTCTTTGACTTTCGAGATAAGGATAAAAAGCAAGACGCTCGCAACTTTCTCACTTCACTTCTTATTCAACTTTCTGCCCATTCAAACCCTTGTTGCAAGATAATTTTCGATATTTATTCAAAACACGGGAAGGGCACGCAACAACCCAGCATTGCCGACTTGACGAAATCTCTTCACGACATGCTCTTTGTCGCGGCACAGCGGCCAGTTTACCTCATCGTCGACGCACTCGATGAGTGTCCCAACATCTCTGGGCTACCGACCCCAAGAACGGTTCTCCTCGGTCTTCTGGAGGACCTCGTCGACCCGGGCATTCCAAACTTGCATATATGTGTTACTAGCCGGCCGGAGGTCGACATCAAAATTGTTCTTGAGCCACTTGCGTATAGTGCTGTTTCTCTTCATGATGAAAGCGGGCAGAAGAAGGACATTTCCGACTACGTGAACGCCGTCGTAAACTCGGACAGGAAGATGCGGAGATGGCGCGATGATGATAAGAAGCTGGTTGTCGAAGTGCTGTCTGAAAAAGCGGACGGAATGTAAGGACATCGCCCCATCCTCGGCGATCGGCCCTCTTACCCTCTCTCATCTTGCAGGTTTCGATGGGTATATTGTCAGCTAGAGGTGCTGCAACACTGTATCACCGCAAGTATTCGGCAGATCCTCGACCGGTTACCCGAGTCGTTGGACGAGACATATGCACGCGTACTCAGTCAAATCCCCCGGCCGAGCCAAGCGCACGCCCATCGTCTGCTGCAGTGCCTCATAGCAGCCGTCCGTCCACTTCGTGTCGAAGAGCTTGCAGAAGTGCTCGCATTCGAGTTCGATACAGCCCGAGGAGCGGTTCCGAGATACCGCGCAGGTTGGCAGTCGAATGACCAAGAACAGGCCGTGCTATCCATATGCTCAAGTCTGATCGCCATAGTCGACGACAACGGTTCTCAGGTTGTCCAGTTTTCCCACTTCTCCGTGAAGGAGTTCTTGATGTCGGATCGCCTTGCATCATCCCCACTCGGAAACTTCTCTCAGTATCAGATCAATCCCGTACCTGGGCACACGATCCTCACACAGGCCTGTCTCGGATTTCTTCTTCATTTGGATGATCACCCCAATGAAGAGAGCGTCAAGAGCTTCCCTCTAGCGAAATATGCGGCTCAACACTGGGTCACGCATGCGCAATTCGGAGACGTCGCATCACGTGCCAGTGTGAAGGACGGGATGGTGTCTCTCTTTGACTGCGATGGACCTTATTTCGCGGCGTGGGTTAGAATATACAACATTGACCACAAGCCCTACCGGACCCGTCGGAACTTGCCCCCAACGATATCTACCCCCTTGTACTATGCCTCGCTTTGTGGTTTCTCCGACTTAGTTAAACACCTCGCCCTCAAATACCCGCGGCACCTAAATGCTGATGGTGGCTGGCACAAATTGCCACTGCTTGCGGCACTTGCCAGGAAATACGTCGAGGTTGCGGAGATCCTATTTGAGTGCGGTGCGAATGTCGACATCGGAATGCGAGAACTGACGCCACTCCGCGAGGCAGATACGGACGTCAGCGTAGTTCGGTTTCTTCTCGACCACGGCGCGGTAAATTGCCAGCAGAAGAACAATCTCCGTACTCCACTACATCAGGTGGCATGTGATGGAGAGCTTAAGATGGCTCAAATGCTACTTGAGCACAAGGCAAACGTCGATCCTCGGGATAACATGGGCAAGACTCCGTTTCATCTAATGCTTGAAGAGGGTGATTTAAATGCCGGTCTTTTCGGTCTTGGGGAGTTATTACCGAAGTATGGCGCGGACGTCAACACACGGGACGGGTACCACAATACTCCGTTACATGCGGTAATGGCACGGGGCAACTACCATCTCATGGAAAGTCTTCTTAAGCTTGGCGCAGATGCCGGCGCCGGCGCGGAGAACGATGCTGGCGAGACCCCATTGCACAAATTGTTTGAAGACGTTCGTTACGCGGAACGCGCATATCACGGCAACCATGGATCCCGGGATCTCGACACTGTAGTACGGTTGTCACTGGAGCGGGGTGCGGACATCAACGCCCGGGACAAGGACCAAAATACCCCATTACATTCGGCAGCTTCCAGGGGGACGCTCGGGCTCCGGATTGCAGAGGTAGTTATTTTATTTTATTTTAAAAATCCATTTATATCTCGGGACCACAGGTACTTCTCAACTGTGGTGCAATCGCAGACGCGGAGAATGACAAGGGCGAGACACCGTTGCACGTAGTGTCGCGAGTCAACCTCCGAGGTGTTGCCATTGTACGGTTATTGCTGGAGCGCGGCGTGGATGTCCGTGCCCAAGACAAAGGCCACAACACCGCGCTACACCTGGCGGTTTTCGAAGGGCTGTTCGAGATTGCGCAGGTACTTATATATATATATTCATTGGATCGATCTATATTCTAGGATTGCAGGTACTTCTCGACCACGGTGCAAACCCGACCGCGGAGAACGATCAGGGAAAGACACCGTTGTGCCTACTGTATGACGTCAGTATTGCACAGCCACTACTGGAGCGCGGCGCGGACGTAAACGGAAGGAAGAGGAACAAATGGACCCCGTTACATTTAGCGGCTGTCAACGGGAGGCTCGAGATTGCAAGGGTACTTCTCAACCTTGGCGCAAACCCGAACGCGGTGGATGAACAGGGCGAGACACCGTTGCACGTAGTGTCACGAGTCGACTTCCGAGGTGTTGCCATTGTACGGTTATTGCTGGAGCGCGGCGCGAATGTCCATGCCCAAAACAAAGGCCACAACACCGCATTACACTTGGCGGTTTTCGAAGGGGGGCTCGGGCTTGCGCAGGTACTTACCTTTTTTTTTTTTCGTTGGGTCGATCTATATTCTAGGATTGCAGGTACTTCTCGACCACGGTGCAAACCCGACCGCGGAGAACGATCAGGGAGAGACACCGTTGCACCTACTGTCGCGAGGTAAATATGTCACCCAAAAGCATGACGTCCGTATTGCACAGCTACTACTGGAGCGCGGCGCGGACGTGAACAGAAGAGAGAGGAACAAGTGGACCCCGTTACATTTAGCGGCTGTCAACGGGAGGCTCGAGACTGCAAGGGTTCTTCTCGACCATGGCGCAAACCCGAACGCGGTGGATGAGCAGGGCGAGACACCCTTGCACGTTGTGTCACAAGGCAAATATGACTCCCAAGAAGACGGTCTCAGGATTGTACGACTATTGCTGGGGAGCGGTGCAGATGGGCAGGGGGAGACGCCGTTGCACGTAGTGCCACAAGGAAAATCTGACTCCCAAGAAGGCGGCGTCGGCATTGCGCGACTATTGCTGGAGCGCGGTGCAGATGTCAACACCCCGGACAAGAACCAATACACCCCACTCTACTTTGCCTCCTGCTTTGGGAGGTTCGATATTGCACGGCTGTTGCTCGAGCATGGTGCAAAAGATGCCGAATCTGCCAGTTGAGGAAAGGAGAGAAAGGCGGACGACGTAGGAAGCAGGTCTGGAAAGAAGCCCAAACTCCACGAAGGCGTGCACCTCGCGCCATGGCGGCACGCACACTCCACCGGCCTTAATGCTTGACAGGAAACCATGCCACTCCCTACTTCGGGAGTGAGAGGACTTGTGATGAAGGGAAGGAAAGCATAGATTTCCAAGGAGAGTGGTTAGTTTATTTAAAAGTCAAGTCTACCGTAATCTACCCTCAGGCACACAATAGACTTTGCAATAGCTGGTTCAGAGAACGATTGAGCATGAACCCCTTTCCACCTAGTGTCGCAAGGTAGCCGTCGGCTCCAAGACCGTGACGATGGTCTCGACGTGGAGCACGGCGCAGATATGAGCATACTAGATAAAGATTCAGACAACGCAATCCTTGTTACAGTCAGCACGCTCTCATCGAGACTGCACTGTACCTAAACTATACCTGATCCAGTTGCCACTGTCCTTCGGAACTAGCCCGAACAGTAATAGTGGATGTAAACCACGTCACACTACACGACGGACGTCACTCTTCGAGCGGATTGGGGGACCACAAGATGCATACAAAACCCAAAGTTAGGTGGCGTTGGGTCGTGGAGGGGAGGTGCTTCAGTCATGCATGGGCATTCTCGCGCAGCGCTAGGTCCATCCGAGGAGAAGGTGGCATGCAGATGTGTTGGGATTCAACCCGGAACGGACATGGTCCGGCAAACCGAGGCTAGACCCATATATTATATAATCGTAATATTACCGTAGCTAAACGATTATCTAAGAATATATCTCGGGAAGAGGAGCAATACGCTCTCCTCAGGACCTCCACACTCGTACATCGTTCACTAACCGGCTGCCTGCCTCCGCAAATAACTACAAGATGAAAGCAAGAACGGAAGGTACAGTACGCACTGCAGACGATAACGAACTAACGAACACAAACCGGACCGCTTGCGCACCGCCTCGGCCCTGCTAGCCGGGTCGCGCCTAGCCTGAGAGCCGCTACGCTGCTGCATCGACGTGCTGCTCCTGGAAGTCGTGACGCGGGTCACACGGCGGGAACTGGGCGAAACAGATCAGTGGCCAGGTCGACGAATAAGGGATGCACTGAGCGCCTGCGCTCCTCTGCGCTGCGGACTTTGAGATCGGGCAGGACGAGCCTAGATCTCTCTTGAGTTCAGGCTAGCCCGATGCCAGTCGCAATGTCCTGCGTGACGAAAATCGTGTGTATACTTGATCTGAGGACCAGGGTTAGGTAGGCATATTGGGTCTGGACCTGTCGAGCCAGTGCCTCAGATCGTTTGTCCCGGCTGCTCTGCCATAGCGTACGCCTTCCCGAGCACGTCTCCATGATGGTCTCTCTTAAAGGGGAACCAAAAAAGTAGTTAACCTTGGCACGCCTGAGCGTGTTGGCAACGCTGCTTTTGCCGACATCCAGAAGCCGACGAGGCCGACTGCGATGTCTGGCCCAGAGGAGGCGGAGGTGCGCCAGAGGAGATATTCGCGCACCGGCGCGACCGGAAGGGAAGCGTCGAGGTCGTGGAGCAGGTGCTAGAGCATTCTCGTGCGGCACCAGGTCTATCTGACATCCAGAGAGAGGAAAGGAGCATGGAGACAGCCAGACGACACGCACCAGTCGTGTTGAACACGAATACAATCACTTTCCCTTCAAGACTTCGCCTTGCGCCTGTACACCTCCTGCGCCTTCGTCTTGCCACTCACGACAGCGGACGAAGAGCATCGCGGTGAAAAGTGTGAACTACGCGAGCGACGAGAGTCGGGGCTACAATTCCATCATCGTATTTCGTGGAAATTGAGCGGAACGAGTTGACACGACAGGCGTCGCCTTTCTTCTCCGCGGAGCTCGAGGTTGGCGCGGGACGCCTGGGTCTTCCTTGGAAGTTTTGCGCTGAAGCGATATAAGTACGTTGTCCTGCTCGACGATGATTGGGTGCATACTTGATTTAAGGGCCCGGGGAAGGTTTGGCTGATTTACGTCAACTAAAAGGATCAGGTACAGTAATACTGTTGGACTTACTGCTTCTTCCTACGATAAATTGATGTCGGTGAGATGATGCGGGATAGGAATTTGACATATGAATCTATATGAACCTACAAGGTCGGTAGAGGTCAAGCGCCAACTGGAACATACACTACCCCGAAGCGCGGCCTTGTTGAGCTTGATGTCCCAGGGTAGGTGGGCTCTCCCTCTTGTCGCGCCCACACTTGGATGAGCCAGGATGACGCATCATCGGGATCAAGAATGAAGAGTTAAGATCGAGTTCGAAGCCTCAGACAGGCGTTCACGCCACGCCCATTCGTCTGCTCACGCCAACGCCGCCTTTGCTGCTGCTAGGCCGCGCGATAACAGCGAGGAGGTTTGTTGGGGCGCCTCGCCTGCCGTACCTGTGCGGAAGGGCCGCTCGAACGCAGTTCTTCAGTCTGGCGACCTAATTCAGGCTGAATCCGGGGAGACGCAGAGCTGAGGAGACGAAGACTGGGGACAAGGGGTATGATTTCTGCTGGGGGTTCGGGTGCGTCAGTGACGCACAGAGCGTCTCGAAGTCCATCCTGTTCAGACGCGGGATGCTCGTGAACCGCCGTGCGCAGGGCTGCACCTGGGGTCTTGGACATGCACTCACAGATCAGCGTGTGCGGGAGGTGCTCGGATTGCTTGTAGGCCGCAAGGTATTGTGATGCCTTGTCTGCTTTGCATGCCCACGCGTGAGTTAGGCTTTGCGAGGGCTGTTGTGTGGGCGTGTGGTTCCATTGTTAAGTGAGAAGCTATGCTACGACGGTGGTGACACTGTTGAGTAGGCAGACTCCCGTCAGCTATGGAATGGCAGCAAGAGGATGAGCGGGATGAGTAAGAGCAAGGCGGGCACGACGCACTGCGGCCTCACACGGTCACACGTGAGAAAATATGCGGAGGGACCTAGACGTTCTATGCGCGGGTGGATGTACTCTGGGTGGAGACGATGATATATGACATATGATATTGAGCTGCGAGACGATAATACATGCTCAGTCGACAGGTGGACGAATAGGTAAGACGGAGAAACCTGAGGAAAAGCACCACACCAGGCCGCGGCCAGCGTAACTTACCGATCGGGACGGTGAACCGTGTGAACCATCGATCGGAAAACGGGATCAAATCGATCAACCGCTCTTGCCTCCGTCGCTTCAATGGACACGCAACAACCCCGTCCTCGAATTCCAAACACCCAGTTCCGAGTCCTTATCCTAGGAAAGTACAACGGTGGAAAGACATCAATTCTACAAAGAATACGCGATACAACGGACAGCCACATTATTTACCGGGGAGGAGAGGAGGTACGTGGTCCAATATTTTTTTGTCTGCGAGACTGATCTCACTGCCGATCAGTGTACACTGGACCCGTCCATAGATGTAAGTGAAAATGGTACTTCTCTTCTGTTGCCTCTAAACATGGAGCCAGCGAGGCGAGCACATCGACGACGAACTTGTCTTCTCAAATCACATGGGTTACATCTTCCATAATTCCCTTGGAATCGGGTCAGGTACCGTAGAGGAACTCTGCATCTTGCAGGAATTCATTCGACGCAAGTGTGGGGAAAGGCGACTGGCAGATAGATTACATGCAATATGGTTTTGACTCTCGACTGGTCACAATTACGAAAACTGATCGTCATGTTCTAAGGTATTGCGTCCCAATGGACAACCAGTTTCCCACAACTTGATCTCAACATTTCAAGGACATCTGTCCCGACCAGAATGGTGCGTCGTTAATGACATTCGTGACCGTATTTAACAGAATAGTAACAAGTTCCCGTCATTCTGGTATTTACCAAATACGACCAATTCCGGCGAAATGTCAAAATGGATGTGGAAGATTACGGAAGTCTAGGTGACGACATATCTCAAGTGACGGAGGAACACTTTCAAAAGGACTACCTGCGTCCCCTTGGTGATGACGTTATATTCGTGCGATTAGAACGTGGGTTCAGAGTCAAATGTCAGGGTTACATTCTGATGTCCTTTGGCAGGCATGCACGTGCAAGATATGCGCTGCGATGATCTTATTGAGACGACAGCTGCAGCTTTGAATGAGGACACCGTCGGATTGATGCTTTTGGCTGTGCAAAGGAATAATTTAGGATCGTGTGTTAAAACAGCTTTGAACCGGTGAGTGTGCCAATCGAAAGAGCGAAGTGAGCAATGGTCACAACAAGCATTGCAGTGTCCATTCCCGTACTGGCACCGAGGTCAAACATACAGTTCGGGAATGTCTTACCTCGTTTCCATACATCTGGGTAAGTGTCGATAGAGTCTTAGCCTGTGGTACATGGCCCATGATGCTTGATGCCGCCGCAACTCCTAGTTGGTGAGTGCCAGCTTTTACTCACGGTTTTCAGATCGACTGACCTGACCATGTTGGTGTTCTGCTCTCCAGTATGTGAGCAGCTACCGTACTTCGCTAGCTTTCAAGCGTGCTGACGAGGCCTTTCCTCGGCCCTCCAGGAAGTGAGTGGCTGCCGTGGCTCGCTGCACTACAAGCCCGCTGATGACGCCTGTCCTTGGCTCTCCAGCTTGTAAGTCACTGTCGTGGCACACTGTTTCAAGTATGCTGACGACGCCTATACTCGGCTCACCAGGAGGTGAGTAGCTGCCTTGGCTCGCTGTGTTCCAAGCGTGCTGACAACGCCTGTCCTCGGCTCACCAGGAAGTGAGTGACTACCGTGACTCGCTACGTTTCAAGCCCACTGACCATACCTGTCCTCTGCCCCCCCAGTTGGTGAGCAGAAAGTGTGGCTAGTTGAGTTTCAAGCGTGCTGACGACTCTTGTCCTTGGCTCTCCAGGATGTGAGTGACTGCCGTGGCTTGCTGCGTTCCAAGCGTGCTGACGATGCCTGTCCTCGGCTCTCCAGTTGGTTAGTGGCTGTCGTGGCTTGCCGCATTTCAAACCTGCTGACGATGTTTGTCCTCGGCTCTCCAGTCCGTGAGTGGCTGCCGTGGCTCGTTGCATGTCAAGCCTGTTGACGACATCTGTCCTCGGCTTTCTAGAGAGTGAGTGGCTGTCGTGGCTTGCCGTATTTCGAGCCTGTTGATTACGCCTGTCCTCTACTCTCCAGCCTGTAAGCGACTGCCGTGGCTCGCTATGCTTCGAGTATGCTGACGACGCCCGTCCTCGGTTCACCAGGAAGTGAGTGGTTACCGTGGTTCGCTGTGTTTAAACCGTGTTGACGAGGCCTTTCCTCGGCTCACCTAGGAAGTGAGTGACTGCCATGACTCGTCGCGGTTCAAGCGTGCTGACGACTCCTGTCCTTGGCTCTCCAGCCTGTAAGTCACCTACGTGGCTCACTGTCTCGAGCGTACTGACTACGCCTGTCCTCTTCCCAGTTGGTGAGTGGCTGCCGTGGTTCGCTGCGTTTCAAGCGTACTGACCACGCCTGTCCTTGGCTTTCCAGTCTGTGAGTGGTTGCCGAGGTTCGCTGCGTTTCAAACGTGTGCTGACGATGCCTATCCTCGGCCCTCCAGCTGGTGAGTGGCTGTCGTGGCTCACTGTGTTTCAAGCGTGCTGACGATGCCTATCCTCGGGTCCCCAGTTGGTGAGCGACTGCCCCGACTTGCTGCATTTCAAGCGTACTGACCACGCCTATCCTTGACTCTCCAGCAAGTGAGTGGTTGCCGAGGTTCGCTGTGTTTCAAGCGTGCTGACCACGCCTGTCCTCGGTTCTCCAGTTTGTGAGTGGCTACCGTAGCTCGCCGCGTTTCAAGCGTGCTGACTACGCCTGTCCTCGGCTTGTTGAGATCGAGCGCAGATAGTGCGCGATGAGTATTTGCTTCCGTCCCGCACCCTACTTTACTTTGGCATAACGCGTTCCTCGTCCCTGTTCCTGTCCTGTCCCCCTCAATATACTTTAGACTATTCACATGACAGCTACACGTATTAGACTTTTGACTCCGTAGTACAAGTACTCTCGTTCCCTCGTACCTAGCACCTCAGACATCGCTCGTACACGCGCGATCCTGAGACTCTGTGTTCTTTCCAGTTCGCCTTGCGCGCTGTTTCCGAGCTCCCGAAACCATCCATAACTTACAGGTTATGGGCCCTGCCGAGCGTCGCTAATACCACACATTGCCCTCCACATCGCCTTTGTCTGAGATCACTATGACTGGAACCCCTGGCGCTTCGTCCTCCTCATCCGTGTCTACGTCGACCGCACCTCCTCAACCCCCTTCTACCGTCGAACAACTCCCTGCCAACATCCCTCGCCTGGAAACGGATGGCTCCAACTGGGCCGTCTTCGCTATGTGTTTCCGCAGGGCGATGAAGGTGACCCACCGATGGGGTTTCTTCGACGGCAGCAACTCGTCCCCGCTGCCCAAAGACCCATTGGCCCCTACAGACGACGAGAAGGCAGCAAAGGAGAAGTGGGAGTTCGACGACGAGGTCGCACAATACCTCCTCTCGCAGCGGCTCCCTGACTCGACGCTCGTGCGCATGGGTGCTTACATCACCGCGCACCTCCAGTGGTTAAAGATCACCGACGAGTTCACGGCGAAGAGTGTTTACGCGCAGAACGATCTCGAGAATGCGTTCTACGAGATGCGTTGCCCCAAGGGAGGCGACGTCCGCGCTTTCCTCACCACCGTATGCACCAAGCGCGAAGAGCTCGTGGCCGCCGGGGTAACAATCTCGCACAGGGACTACCAGCGGACGGTGCTCCGCGGCATCCCAGAAGAGCTCTTGCTTTTCTCGGCGAACCTTCTGTCTGCCGCGCGCCTCGTCCACTCCATCACCACCGTCGACACAGACACCCTCATCGACTACATATGCGAGGAGGCGGACCGCACGAAGAACAACCGCCGGGCCAGGTCTCAACCCAACCAGCCCAGGGCCAGGCCTCAGGCCGCCGGAGATGACGCCCTCGCAGCGACGAGCTCCAAGAACCAAAACAGCCGACGTCGCCGCAAGGGCAACTGTCACAACTGTGGCAAGGCAGGCCACTGGGCGCGGGAGTGCCGTTCCCCCAAGAAGGAGGAGAAACCGGGCAAGGAGCACAAGGCGGAGACGAAGCCTGTCGGGTCGGCGAATGCTGTCGCGGCCAACGACGAGGACGTTGACGAGTGCTGGGCCGTGGATCTTGCTCCTGAGGAGGAGCCAGTGGGAACGTATGGGGACACCGTGGCGGCAGCCGTGCCAGCCAGCAACGACCGGGGTGAGCGCATCGAGTTATACGACTCAGGCGCGACGCGCCATATCACCCCCTACAAGTCTGACTTCACCACTTACACCGTCCTCGACCCGCCCATCACCCTCAACGCCGCGAACCAGCAGCAGTTCCCCGCCATAGGAACCGGCACCCTCACTGTCCAGGTGCCGAACGGTAGCACCCCGTCCACCCTCACCCTCACAGACATCCTCCACGCACCGGCCGTCGGATACACCTTGGTATCGCTCGGCGCGTTGGACAAGAAGGGGTACCGCGCATCGATCGGCGGCGGTCACCTCGACCTGTTCGCTCCAGCCAGCGGACGCGTTGCCCGCATTCCCCAGTCCTCCCGCGGCCTGTACCGCGTCGCTCACCCCGTAGAGTCAGCCCACGCCGTTGAGACCATCACGGTGATGGAGCTCCACCGCCGAATTGTCACGATTCGGCTTGTGGACGCTTACTATACGGTGGTGACTCCCTTAGTAAGTCGTAATTAGTCACGGACTTCGTATCAGTCGGCCAGAGTATCACATGTTTGTGGTGACGCTCTGACTCATTCCTAGTAGTAGCTGTAGTAGGGTTCGAGCTACTTACGCGACTAGTCGTTCACGTTCGAGAGGAGCTTTAAAGCCGCCTCATACATGTATAAGTAGTACGCATCGAAGACCAGAAGTCTCCATTCTGGTCTTCTTCAATAGCCATCACGCATCCCGCGCTCGTCCTTCTCTTGAGCATCAGTCATCTCGTCCGCTTGTCTCTAGTAGAGCAAGTCGTACTCCGTATACGCCTAGTGGAACTAGCCCTAGTGCCCCTTACAATCACGTGCACCTCGAGGCCGTGTATTCGCGTCACGTGACTATCGAGTCGCAGATTCCGCTAAGTCGTCCAAACACCCTTCATCGGTTCAAGTCGAACTCACGCCAGTGGCGGCGTTACATTAAGACCAGAATCCTCTCATCGTGGCGTTCACGACTCGAGAACGTTGGACCAACTTTCGCACATACTCCTCCGAACGAAGAGGAGACCGCAACGTACCAGTACAATTCCTAGGAGCGGCAAGGTGGAGAGAGTACCGGGGAGACACCGGATACTTCGTCGACTTCGTGTTGGGACCTACTACCCGATACCGACCAGTTGAGTTCAACTTCGAAAACGTTTGCTGGGTAGAAATTACGTGGAACCTGATTGACAACAGGTGGGACGCAGTACGACCCGCAGGAAGGAACTTCAACTGCGACATCGATACAAGAGGATTACCCACACGAGAACAGTGGGGACGCATAGACGGGCAACCAGAACAAGAGCCGAGTACCTCGGAACCACGCACACCCGCACCCTCTGAAACAAGCGGCGAAGACGACCAAACCGAAGCAGACGACGAAGAGTCAGAAGTCGTGGAGATAGTCCAAACAGCTGAGTCGCTGCACATAACCGAGCCAGAAGTCATCCACATACGCTCCCCAGCCATAGCCGCAATGGCAACCATCACACAGGAAGATACCCTCATTAACGAAGAGGTACGACGCATACGAGAGGAAGCTAATGCAATCCTCCAACCCATTCACCCGGGCACGGGACATCGAATGGACGCCGACGAAGCCGTGATATTCCGCGCAGTAGGGCCAGACCACCCTGATCCACCTCCGGGTCGAGGAAGCCCCCCTCCACCACGAAGGCCAGGAGGAAACTTCGGAGGAGGACCACCAAGAGGAGGGCCACCCGGAGGAGGTTTCCCGGGCCCGCCAGGACCGCCAGGAGGAGGCGGAGGTGGGGGAGGCGCCGGAGCACTACCCGGAGAAGACAAACTAACCGGCGAGAAACCCACGGTATTCACAGGGGATAGAGCCGAATACGAAGCCTTCCTCACCCAATGGCACCTGTACTGGGCGCTCAACGGTGATGCCCCGGTCCTGCGGAACGTATATCGCAGGTGCCTCATGTTCCTTGGATATGTAAAAGGACCCGCGGTCAGCAACTGGACCCTCGGCTTCCTCACCTGGCTCAACAACGAAGTAAGGACCGGGAGAGATCAATATGACGAGTACCTCTGGGACACGTTAACCGCAGGTTTCTCCGACCGGTTCTCCAACGTCTTGGAGCAAGAACAAGCCCAAGCAGCCTTGGCCAAAGGCCTCAAAATGATCGGGGATGACATTGATATGTATGTCACCAATTTCGAGCAGTTAGCACGGAAAGCTGACTATCGCCTGAACGACCGACAAACAATCGACCGGTTCACGGCGGGACTACCACCCGCGTTATTCACCAAGGTCTACGAGCTAGACAGTCCGGACACGTTCAACGAATGGAAGGATGCCACGTTGAAGCGTCAAAAGCAGTACATCCACCTCCGAGCTAGACTGCATATGTCCCGACCAACACCCTCGACGCGCCCCAATCCCCCTCGACATTACGCACCCCCGTGGATTCCTCCACGTAACCCACCGCCGAGGTACGATCCAAATGCCATGGACACGTCGGCCGACCGCTCTCGAGCAAGACTGGCTAACGCCGAAGAAGTCCTGGGAAGGGAAAATAGGCAGTACCAAAACCAAAGAGGAGGAAGAGGAAGAGGAGGCGGGCAGAGGCGCGACATGCGGGAAGTCATTTGCTATAACTGCAGTAACCCGGGCCACTTCTCACGAGACTGTACGCGACCCAGAAAACAAACGCAGCAGTATAGACCCCCTGCAAGTCAAAGTCGCAGCACCGAGACGGACTACTACAGTCAAGAACCGTCAACGGCCCGCACCGCAAACACTTCAACCCCACAAGACACGGCCAAGACCTGGCTCGAAGGGGTGCGAGGGGCAACGGACGAAGTAAAAGACCTCATATTCCAAGATTTATGGAATCAGGAGGGTTTTTGGGACGCCTAAACCCAACGGCCTGGGTGAGGGCAATTAATTGTAACTCTGTAATCATGACTCGCTTCCGTTCGCTTCGAATTCCAGTCTCGATTCGTACAAGTTACTCCATGGCCGACATAAAAGGGCTCGTAGATTCGGGAGCCACCGACAACTTCATAAGACCAGCGTTTGCGAAACGCATGGGACTAGGACTACAACCCCTAGATCGCCCGAAGAAAATATGGAACATTGACAATACGGAAAATAAAGCTGGGTCGATCACCCACTTCATTGACATGGACATAGAGACCAAAGGACTTAATAGGGTTATGAGGTTCCTCGTCACCGACATCGGCGACGAAGATTTGGTGCTTGGGTATCCCTGGCTATCCACCTACGAACCAACCATCAGCTGGAAGCACGCCACTATTCACGAAGAAAACCTACCCATTGTCCTCCGATCCACTCACCCCTCAGAACGACAAACCGTACTCACGACCGCTATGACCCAAGAAGAAGCCGAAGAAGCAGTGTTGGAACTCGAAGAGGCATGCGAAATACGAACAACAGCCACCGAGTTGGCTATCGCCGCTCGACAAGACACAAAAGTAACTGCAATCCCCGATCCATACCAACGCTTCGCCAAAATCTTTAACAAAGAAGCCTCGCATTGATTCCCGCCATCAAGACCATGGGATCACGCAATAGACTTCAAACCAGGCACACCTGCGAGCATCGATTGCAAAGTATACCCCATGTCACAAGAAGAGGACGGCCAACTCAAGACATGGCTTGACGAACAGTTAAAGATGGGTTACATCAGACCATTGAAATCACCATACGAGTCAAAGAGGGGGATGAGCCGAAAGCCGCGTTCAAAACAAAATACGGACTCTACGAGCCATTGGTAATGTACTTCGGATTGACGAATTCACCGGCGACCTTCCAGGCCATGATGAATGATATCTGTGCACCCGTCATCCTTAAACACGAACGAAAAGGCACCATCATCCGAGTCTATATGGACGACATTGGCATAGCCACTATGAAAGCTACTTTGGATGAATATCATCCAAATTTATCGTGAAATTCATAATTCATCCTAGCGTAGATGATTTAGCGGCTGCTTACAATTCATCCTAAGTATGGTGCTGATCATCATCCAAATAAATCATCCTATCGCCTACTGAAAATCATGAGTCATAAAACCACGTTAAGCTGTCATCCTAAAACGCGTCAACGACTGGATGACTGAAAACGGCGGATGAAAATCATCCTATGTTAGACTCTTGGTTAGACCAGGTGGGTACCGGTGACCCGAGGCCACCCACCTTCACTTGGACGGGTATCTATAGCTACTCAAAAGTACATAAAGTACATACCTACGTCGTCTCAATGAAGGGGCCCTTTTGCTACTGCCAGTGACTACGTACTGCCCTCTTCTGCCTCCTCAACGAAGGCCCGCGGCCGCTCACCTTCCCTCGGGCTATCTTTATCAATCGCTCCCGGCCTGTGTCCAACTTTGTCACCCTCGTCGCTAAGTCGTCGACTCGTCGGCACCAAGGTGCGTGCCCGAAACCACTGAAAAGATGCTCATCGCTTCGGCAGTGGTCGAAAAGACTTGGTGGGAATTTCGAGAATAAGCTTCGTCGTGATACCTCCGAGTCTCGATGCCTGTGAACTCGTCAACGACCTCTACGCTTGAGTGACCCCTCGAGCTGGCGGATCTGCATAGCCGCAGGCGAGGCGAGGATGTCGGCCGCCTGGCGCATGAGGCGCGCGGCGTCGACCTCGGCGCGAGCGGCGATGACCTTGCTCTCTCCGATGCGCTTCTGCTGCGCGGCGCTGGAGAGGGAGGCGGAGACCTCGGTGGAGAAGATGATGTCCTTGATGAGGATGCCCTCGATGGCGACGCCCCACTTGTCCGGGACGTTGCCGACGATTTCGGCGATCTCGAACGCGATCGCATCGCGCTCCGTGACGACGGATTGGACGAGAAACGTACCAAGAGATAAAGGAGTGACGTCAAGGAGAAGAATGTCCATGACATTGCCAGCAAGGACGCCACCCTGGATGGAGGCGCCAATAGCCATCGTTTCGCCGGGGTTAACACCCTTGGAGGGCTCACGACCGAAAGTGGATTTGACCGTCTCAACAACCCGTGGCATACGTGTCATACCGCTGACCAAGGTGCGTGCCCGAAACCACTGGAAAGATGCTCATCGCTTCGGCAGCGGTCGAAAAGACTTGGTGGGAAAGCGCGCTCGTGTTTCGATTTTGCCTTGCAGCTTGGGCGACTGTTGTCCCCAACGGACACGCCCCTGTCGACAGCGCGGGCGCGGACGTCGGTCTATCATTAGGTCTGAGGATGTGAGTCGAGAGGGGTATACGTACTTGCAGTCGCCCAACAGCGAATTAGAATAAGCTTCGTCGTACGCGTGATACCTCCGAGTCGACGTCTTGATGCCTGTGAAGTCGTCAACAACCTCTACGCTGGAGTGACCAAGAAACGTACCAAGAGATAAAGGAGTGACGTCAAGGAGAAGAATGTCCGTGACATTGCCAGCAAGGACGCCGCCCTGGATGGAGGCGCCAATAGCCATCGTTTCGCCGGGGTTAACACCCTTGGAAGGCTCACGACCGAAAGTGGATTTGACCGTCTCAACAACCCGTGGCATACGTGTCATACCGCTGACCAGAATAACCTCATTACTCTCAGATGTCCTCATGCCAGCGTCATTGAGTGCTTTCTTGCAAGGGTCGATAGAACACTGAGTGAGGCCTAGTAGCTCGGAGAGCTTGGCGCTGCATGTCGCTTTCGCCACCAGTACTACCAGCGTCATCCACAGCTCTCATCCTCTCATCGGCTGGCTGTAAAAATTAGAAAGCTGCGGCGCTGGCATGTCGACCGGTACCAAACTATAAGGCAGACCGTGCATCTGTGTCCGCCTAGTGAGGTAGGCCGTGCCGCGTGCATCTGCCCGAGTCGGCTTGGGGAGAAATTGTTCTGGTTGTCAATGTATTTAGATATCGTCAAGCATAATTACGACCAAATACTTCGAATTCATCATCTTCGGCTGTGGGACCCCACTCAGCGCAGGCAAGACCGCCACTTCGGTCAATAATAGCCCACCCACCACCGTCGACCGTATACTCTACACGGCCAACTAGGGCCTGAATGCTTGTGACATCGACGAGATCGAGGCTGCCTGTCGTATTGTAGAGATGGATATCAAGGCCTTCGAGGTCGGTTGGTCCCGGATCTTTGGTCTTGCAGTTTCGAATTGCAGCAAGAATAATCGGCTTTTGGGGATCCACCTGAGTATCAGAACGATTAAAATGGATAAGGTACAGGTGCTCAAGCCGACCGTAGAAGGTCTGCGGCTCGAAGACTGGTTTGCGACGGCGCTGATGCGCAAATCTATCCACTAACATCACGTACTGATCCATTTCAATCATGGGTGCTGAATCGCTGGATTAAAAGTACGCAACTCACCCGCACAAACGTTGCATCCCGTCGGTCTGCAGTGGGCTTCATGAGACCCGAGGAATGAATTGTATCCCCAGCCTCACTGTCTACCCGCCGGACTTTCCCCCATTCCTCAATATTTGCCCGTTGGAGATACTTCCGAATAACTGAAACATGAAGCCCGAATCGCGTCGAAAGTGCAGCAGCGATCGAGTTTGACAGCCCAGTTAATAACGATGTACTTTCTGTGCCTCGCTGAACAACCATGCGAGGACACAGGAGTACGCAGGTCGGGTCTTCAATGGGAAAATTAGATCTGGATTGCGAAAGGACAGGAGTATAGGGCTCACAGTATGGGCACTGATATGCTCCCTGTGGCAGGTTACTCCGTTGAGGCTGTAAAGCGAGCTCATCTGCCAAACCATAGATAGCCTTGATCTGCGTGAGTTGCGCATCTTCAAGGATGTATCGATCGATGGAAGCATAGGGGAACCGTCGGCTTCGGATTGCAGGTTTGAGACGGTTGCAATAGCGTTCCATTGGGAACGCCCAGTAACACCACACTGGCCCGCAAGTCTTGATACTGTCGGATATGTGAAGCAACGCGTGGATGGTGACTGGGCACGCAGACATGCGGCCTGCGTCGTGCTGATAGTAAAATCTGTAGATAGTAGTGTTAGTGCGGCTGTGATACAATTGGTGAGGCGTGCCTTTCATATTTTTCCACCCAGTCAACAAACCCATTCCGAATAAAATCGATTTCTTCGCGCGTTATCTCGAATTTGAGGCATGTGGTCAACAGCTTCACGAGGAGAATGAAGTGCTTGTAGTACTTCGCGTTTTCAAACCGGCGCCATAACAGAACGGGGCCGATATAAAGCGTCCAAAAGGACCACATATCGGCCGTGCAAATGTTGCGATCTCTCGCAATGTTCGGGACTCGACATCCATAAGCTGACGGAACCGTTGAACCAGATGACGCTGTGAGTGTACCGATTCCTTCCCAGATGGCCTTCGAGAGTTCATAGGACTCCTTTCCTTGATCAAGCCCTTTAAAGTCGCGCGTCCAGTGGAGCACTAGATTCTTGATGGTATTTTCCCAGATAAGGTGCATGAAATCATACGGAAATGAGTGAGGGAAGAAAAGAGAATGGACATAGGAGAGGAGAGGTGTTCCCTTGATCCCGTACTCCTTTGAGAGTCTGTCGGCGGTGGCATTCGTAGTAGCGACGTCGACCTCAGCAGCCTGAGCAAGTAGCCTGTTGTGTGTGCGTAAAGGGAGGTTATAAGGATCGTATTTCTTTACACGTTCACCAGATCGGTCCCTTTGGATATCGGGATGAGACGAACGGTCCAAGGGAACGTAGTGCGTCGTCCCTGGCTGATCTGGCGCACGTAACCCTTGGATCTCGCACATGCGGCATGGAGAGACACCATTGTGCCCTTTCATCCGCATGACCATGGATATTGCTGGTATATCGCCAAATATGACGATCAAGTGAGCACGTAGGGTGAAGAAAGCGCTCTTGAGGACATCGAAAGACCGGACTCCGTTCGCGAGACAAAGAAGCTCCTGGAGTAAAGGCCACAAGAATGAGTCAAAATCTTGTGGTTTCTTTGGGCCCGGAATGACACCAAGAGCGAGTATTTGGTTGACGTGAAACCGTATCTCTGGAGGAAGATTATAGTTGAATAGGATAATAGGCCAGGCAGTACTCTTCCGTCTATTAAACGGCGCAAACCCGTCAGTAGACAGGCCAAGCGCGATGTCACGGTGGTCTTCAAAGTATCGGTGTCCGAAGATCTTCTCGTCAATCTGGACGTATTTCGACTTGAGAGTCTTGTAGTTCTCACCGTCGAAGATGTCCTTGACGACCCCCGGGGCTGATTCGGCCTCGGACTGAGATCGATATTGCATTGCTGTTGCGACTCCGGTGTTTTCACAAAATGCTTGTAGCCGAGGAACTAGAGGAACATATTGGAACTTCTTACGAGGCGTCCCATCAGCGTGGTACCGTGAAAGCCCACAGTATGTGCAAGATGTCGAATTTGAGTGAGGACCAGTATAACACAGGCACGAATTGGGGCAGCAATCATATATTTGAGCCCTAAAACCAGCTAGGAATGCGATACGAGAACGGAGTTGGAATGGCCCAGGGAGTGGAGGCGTAGTTTGAAACGCGTAGCGCGCCTTTTTCCAGGCAGCATCTGTCGTGTACGTAGAAATCTTGAAAGCAAACGCTCGGCATATTGTGCGATCGCATTCATCAAGCCTTTCACCTGACAGAAAGTTCTATCAACGCCCAGAGATAGACCAAGTAGGACACACCAATCTTAGCACACATAGACTCGAAGTCTTCTCCGAGCTCGTCGCAAATGGGCCCGGTCAAGCCACATTCCTGATCCAATGCGCCCCAGTCGACAATATCCGACTCATTGCCATCGGGCCCCTCTCCAAGTGGGGCATTTGAGGTCTTGCCATCGTCATTGTCATCGCCATCGCTGTCCCTGTCCAAGTCATGTCCAAATTCATCGGAGTCATCATCAGACCCCGGGCCTGGGTATAAATGGTCATGGCCGTGGTGCCATCGTCGTGACATGCAGGCCGCGAGTAGTTCGTCTGCGTGTCCCTGTCTCGAGTCTTCAAAATGGTACCGGCGATTACTTTCGCCATTTGGAGTCGAAGGCTCCAGAATTTCCGTGTCTTGGAAGAGCGCCGCGTCTGGGTCAGGATCAGTGGTGTGCACGTCTTGACATTCTAGGGGTTCAGAGGTGGGGTTTGTCTTAGGCCGAGGCTTGTTACGAGGAGTGCGTGTGTCTTTAAATGCGAGTCGAGGACGTTTGTGGGGCGTGGGGGTTGTGAGGAGTTTCGGGTTGTTGGCACGACGGCGGTGTTCGCGCTCACGCTTACGGGGTATGTGCTTGTTACAGCAGACGCAAAAGACGAGCTGCTGACCAGCCATATTGCCAGGACTTGTAGAACGGAGCGGGCGGAAGCAGCCCAAATAGAATCAATAGAGTTGAATTCGAATTGTTGCACGTGCACAATATTCTGTCAAGTTGAACCAAGGAAAAACGAACCATCACACCCCACCCCCCACTGTGACCTGTTCCCGCTTGAGTCAGCTATATTGCATACATGCCTCTCAACATGGATGAAGATGCCCCCCAGAAACGTGCAACAAGGTCCACAGCAGCTGGAAATAAGCAAAGTAAGTCCGAACAATGGAATACAAGTTGTCAACGCACCCGGGCTCATGTTACAGAGGGTAAAAAGAAGCCTGGCCAGCAGGCCAAACCAGCGTCTGCTACCCATACCCCTCCTGTGAATGGTAGTCCGGGTCAGGGTGTTGCTGAGGAAGATGAGAATGATATCATGGCGCAGATGGAAAAAGCCAAAGGTGAGACAGCGCGGGACAAATAGGATAACGACTCAGGGCTAACACGGCGGGATTAGAGGAACTCAAAGCACTCAAGGCACAGAAGGAAGCACTTACCAAAGAGATTACCGAGGCTTCTACTGTCGCCGCCGCCTCGTTGCCCAAGATTGAGCGCCCGCGCAGAGGAACAAACATCCAAGACGGGATGAGGTTGTCGGACGACAAGCCTAGGTACCATGCGATCAGGGTGCGTTCGTGTGTGAAGCTTGCAAGCTGGACAGAAACTTATCATTGTTTAGCGTCTTGTAACGGATCTGGTTGCGGCGGCGGGGATAAATTGGGAAGTGCGATGGGCAGACATCCCAGCTAGCAAAAAAGCGAAACTTTATCAAGCAGTGAGTTCAAGCAGTACTAGCAGCGATATCTAAACATACCTTGTATTCCAGGCTCGTGAGCAAGCGCCCTACTTGAAGAGGTTCTCCAACGACTGGGCAACGGAAGCGCTTGCCAAGCAGTTGTTGAAGAATAAGCGGGGCCATTCTTACCGCTCTGGCTATCTTGAAGTACCAGCGAAGTACGCTTACTTGAAGGACAATGCGGCTAAGAGACGCCCACGAGGGCGCCGCGGTGCCCTAGCCACACCGGCACTTCAGTTGGACTCAGATGACGAGGGAGGAACCAATGGCAGCCATGAATTGGCCGATACGTCCGCGGTCGCCACGGGTTCGAAATCCAAACGTGCAGCATCAGTAACTGTAGCCACCCAGCAGCCAAGGAAGAAGCAGAAGTCCAATACCGGTACTGCTACTACTGCAAAAACGCGCTTCAGCTTGAGGGCCAGCGAAAAGCAAAGGGCGGCAAGTCAAGAGTTTGAGGTTGAGGGCCGCGCGGGCGAGAGTGATGAGGATGGCAAAATTGTTCAATTTTTATATTTATTAAATTAAAAAACAAAAAAACAAAATAATTAAATTGTTTTTGTTTTTAATAAATTATATTTGATTATTTATTAATCTCTAAATAATATTCATTAATTATATTTTTAATTAAGATAAAAGATTAAGATTATTTATAGCGAGGCTTCGGATGACAACGAAGTGGATACGGAATAGGCCTCGCGATATCGATCGAGGCCGCAGCTCAACACAACGTTAGCGGTATGTGCTGTATGTTTCCCACCCATGTCCGGATCCGGATCCCCTTACCTCACCTCACGATGACAGCTTTAGGCACGTGCGCATGCAGGCGTAGAGCTTCGACTTCGATTCTTGAGGTTGGAGATCCGAGTCTGGGGCCGTGCGGGGCAGCAAATGATGATAAATACCCAGATGCTGATCTGGTCGTAATCGGTATACTGTTTATATTATTATATCTTTCTAAACACTATTATAGAATAGTTTGTGGATGAATATCAACATAAGGCGTGCTGAAAGTCATCCAACGGAATCCGGAGAGGGGTGATGATTATTGATGATTATCATCCAATGATACGGAATGATTATCATCCAAAGATCGGTCCTTATTTTCAGCTAAATATAGAGACTGGTTTTCATCCAAAGCCCGATACTGATATTCATCCAACGATCGAGACTGATTTTCAGTCGAAACTGAGGCTGATTTACATCCAATAGCATCTACTGATTTTCATCCAAAAATTGCTACTGATTTTCATCCTAAGATCGGCTTCCAGTGTCTCATTTTTGTGTTGCTGTTTTTGGCCATATCTTGGATCTATTTAAGCCTATTTTCGTCATCCTATGTGATACTGAAAACCATCTAATATTCATCCTACGGTCATCCTACGGAAGACTTAATTTAATTCTTAATTTTAGGATGATATTCATCCAAATTAGCTTTCATAGTGAGCCACTCACGAGAACGCGGGTCTACAAGCACACATTGACGCGGTCAGCGATATCCTCCAAATCGCACTGGACCACGACCTCTACTTCAAGCCGGAAAAGTGTCTCTTCCATCAACCACGGATGGATTACCTGGGGGTCATCCTTGAAAAGGGGGTGACTCGCATGGACCCGGTAAAAATTTCTGGGATACGCGACTGGCCCCGCCCCACGAAGGTACGCGACGTACGCTCATTCCTCGGGTTCTGCAATTTTTACCGCCTCTTCATCCGTGGCTTCGCAACACACGCTCGAGCATTGAACCGTCTCACCCGCAAAGATGCAGACTGGTCCTGGGGAACCGACGAAGAAACAGCTTTCCAAACCCTCAAAGACCTCGTAACCTCCGAACCTGTGCTAGCACACCCCACGCTCACCGACCAATTTGAATTGGAGGTCGACGCGTCGGGTTACGCGGTGGGAGCCGTACTACTGCAAAAGAAAGCTGACGGCAAAAGACACCCAATAGGATACTACTTGGCCACACTCAACGAAGCTGAGCGCAACTATGACATATACGACCTCGAACTGCTAGCAATCGTAAAAGCGCTGGGGCATTGGCGACCCTACCTAGCAGGCTCCCCCCACAAAATCAAAATCTTCTCCGATCACCTCAACCTTACACACTGGAAATCACCGCAGAAGATAAGCCGTCGAGTCGCAAGGGAAGTACTCGAGTTGATGGAATACGACTTTGAGATTCACCACATAAAGGGAGTAAACAATGGAAGGGCGGACGCGCTATCTCGAAGACCCGACTACGATCAAGGGGATCGGGATAACGAAGGAGTAGTGGTCCTCCCCGGAAAAGTGTTCGCCGAACGACGAACCCAAGTGCGACAAGCGGTCACTCAAACTGCGGAAAACCACCAACAAGACGAGAGTCGGATCAAACCATGGGTAGACGCCCACAAACTCAAGAAAGATCAACGACGTCTGGTATCGACAAGGAGCGAGAGTCATCACTGGCGAACCGAACGACATCCGCGCCATCGTCCGAAACCACCACGACCCCCCCATATACGGACATCCAGGCATCAAACGAACGGCTCGCATTATCGAGCGACACTACTGGTGGCCGCACATGTTGAAACACATAACTGACTATGTCCAAGGCTGCGCGGAGTGTCAACGCCACAAGGTCAACAACCGCCCTACAAAGGCGCCCCTAGTACCCATCACACCGACTCCCGATGCTAAGCCCTTCGAAAGTCATAGCCCTTGATTTCATCACTAAACTACCGATCTCCCAGGGCTACGACTCCATACTTACCATAACGGATCACGACTGCACCAAGGCGTCCATATTCATCCCTTGTGTCGAAGAGATTACGGCAGAAGGAACCGCGGCATTATACGTGGCTCACGTATTCCGAAGATTCGGCCTGCCGACCAAGATCATCAGCGATCGCGACCCCAGATTCGCATCCAAATTCACCTGGGAATTGTGCCGCATCCTGGGGATCCATCAGAACATATCAACCGCCTATCACCCACGCACGGACGGACAATCGGAGCGGACCAATCAGTGGCTTGAACAATATCTAAGGTTCTGGACGAACGAGCGGCAAGATAACTGGGCGCACTTCCTTCCAATGGCAGAATTCGCGCACAACAGCTGGCCACATGAGGCGACCAAAACATCTCCTTTCGCACTTATGATGGGATACGACCCACGTGCTGATTGGATTGATAAACCATCCCCTATCCCTCAGGTGCTCACGAGACTGCAACAATTCCGAGAAGCACGGAGGAACGCCCAAGAGCTAATCAAAAAGGCCCAGGCGCTCTGGATCAAACATCGGACCATGCCGAAATATCAAGAAGGGGATCAGGTCTGGCTGGAAGGGCGTCATCTCCGCACCAATCAGCCCACTGCTAAGCTGGCCGCGCGTCGACACGGACCCTTCCGTGTGATCCAAGTGCTGTCACCTGTCAATTACAAGTTGGCACTTCCCACGCAGTGGAGTATTCACCCCGTGTTTCACATCAATTTACTCACGCCTTATCGCGAGACACCGATGCATGGGAAAAACTTCACCCAACCGCCACCGGACCTTGTGGACGGAGAAGAAGAATACAAGGTCGAACAAATTCTAGACTCTCGGCGGTTCGGCAGAAGCAGAAAACTTCAGTACCTCGTGAAATGGAAGGGATACTCCGACTCGGACAATCAGTGGGTCAACAAGGATGACGTATTTGCGGACCAAGCCATAGCGGAGTTCGAAGACAGTCGCATCGAAAGAGTTATAAGCAGGGATGGCAACGCTGAGTTCTCCCCATCTCCCCACACTGGACTCCTACAAGCTCACCCAACAATGTCTCTTCCCTCTTCCGCCGCTACCTCCTCTATCGCTGCCTTCGGGCTCGATAACCTCACCTACGAAGAGATGCGCACCGCCTTATCCAACGTCCAGTGCATCGACGACGTCGACCACCCCGAGGAGCCTCCGACCTACTGGCTCCTCGACACCGCCGGACGATGCCTCAACGCCACGCCATTCACGGAAACCGAAGTGCGTCGGCTTCGTGCAACTCTCCGAGACGGTGAAAGTCTGCCACCTCGACCTCTCCCAATACGAGGCTAATACCGGATCAAAAGGGAAGAAGACGATGGCGACGAAACGATGGGAGGAGTGGATGAAGGACAGGGAGTGGCGACCCGAGGCGCATCAGTGGGCGCAATCACAGTTACGAGCAGCAGCGATAAGGAGAACGAGGCTCCTCTGGCGACGCCGGTGGTTCACCGAGACGCTGAGGGGGCAGTTTACGAGCAGGTAGAGGGAGTCCTGAAGGACTACTACCCAGCTGAGCACCCTTACATCATCACCGCAACCGACTCTGACAACATCCTCGAAACCCCGTACTCATGCGACACCACCGGACGCCCGCTGTACCGCGGCAGCGTCATCATCGACACCGACGCAGCGCCGTATCCGGCAGCGCGTCTTCGCTATCTCGGCGGCAGCGCTCGCCACGCGCCGTACGGCTACAAACACAATCGCGGGGCGGACTTCGTCCACTACCCCATCACTGATGCTGCCGGTAACACGGCCCAAGCCTCGTACGTCCAGGTCGTCATGAACCCAGACCATCAGCAAGTTGACATGCTACTGCCAGGGATTGCTCAACTTTCTGCTGGTGCACCAGCAGGAAAGTGGTGCAAGTTGGACAAGTTGGCAAGTTAAACATAACATTGCTCTATTTTTTAATATCTTTTTATTGCTAAAATAAAATAATATGTCAGAAAAAATAAGCTATTTATAATGATATTATAACCATTTAAAAGGCAATATAATATTGTAATAAGTTCCCACTTTTTTTGATAGATGAAATATATATATTTCAATTACTACAATACAAAAAACAAAAGCTAAAATATGTACATTGTAAGTACTGAGTACCCTCTACAGGTCAGGCGTCGTCTTCGTGGTTGTGGTCGCGGGCTGGCGACGTGACGGAACGGAGTGTTGGCGTGCCGTGTTGGGTTGGGATGGCGGTGAGTCGGCGGGTGGCGTGGTCGCGCGCGCCGTGTCGGGGTGGCGTGGGGGTTGGTGGCTGCCTTGCGTGCCGTGTTGAGGCGGCGTGGCGGGGTCTTGGCGTGTGAGTGGGGGGGGTGGCGCGGTCGCACGCGCCGTGTCGGGGTGGCGCGGGGGTTGGTGGTGGCTGCCTTGCGTGCCTGCTGAGGCGGCGTGGCGGGGTCTTGCGTGACGTGGCGGGGTCTTGGCGTGTTGAGTCGGGGTGGCGGTGAGGTCGGCTGGTGGCGGGGTCTTGCGCGCCGTGTTGGGGTGGGGTGGGGGGTCGGTGGTGGCTGGGCCTTGCGTGCCGCGTTGAGGCAGGTCGGCGAGGTTGGCGGTAGCGGGATGTTGCGTGCCCTATTGGGGCGGCGTGGTGGTGGGTTGGTGGTCGGGGTGTTGGGTACGGTGTTGGGGCGGCGGTGGCGGGGTGTCGCGAGCCATGTCGGGGCGGCATGCTGGAGCGGGGCCAAGTGGAGATGACTCGCGTGGGTGGCAAGGGCCTGCAACATTCAGGGTGAGTGGGAAAAAAGAAAAGAAAAAAGAAACTTATCTTGCGTGCCGTGTTGGGGCGGCGTGGCGGGTTGGCGGTGTGGCGTGTGCGAGCCATGTCGGGGCGGGGACGAATGGAGGTGGCGAGCGTACATGAGGGGGCGGCAATGGCCTGCAACGTTCGGGGTGAGGTGGAAAAAAAAAAGAAAAGAAAAAAAACTTATCTTGCGTGCCG
>JAKELI010000617.1:0-27543 GCA_021525025.1 Lactarius hengduanensis
CTTCGACTTTCTAGTCTCCACATCTGTGTTACGAGTCGCCCGGAGGTCGACATCTGCGATGCGCTTGAGTCACTCGCGTCTCAGACAGTTTCCCTTCAGGATGAAGGCGGGCAGAAGAAGGATATCGCCTCCTACGTGAGATCTGTGGTCTACTCTGGGTCGGGTAAATTCATGAGGAGATGGAAGAAAGATGACAAAGAACATGTAATTGAGACGCTCTCAGAGAGAGCCGACGGAATGTAAGAGCATATAGGGATGATTATGATGCTGGTTGACGGTATTTCACAGGTTCCGATGGGCCTTTTGTCAGCTTGAAGTGTTGCGAAATTGCCTCCCACAGAACGTCCGGCGCGTCCTTAGAGAACTGCCCAAATCCTTGGACGAGACATACGAGCGGATGTTGAGGGAGATCGGGAAGGCCAACCCAGATCAAGCATACCGTCTGTTACAATGTCTCACTGTGGCGACTCGGCTACTTCGTGTCGATGAGCTCGCAGAAGTTCTTGCGTTCGACTTTGATGAGGCAAAGCAAGGGATACCGGCGCTGAACTCAGATTGGCGAGAGGACGACCCTCAAAAAGGTGTCCTGTCTACGTGCTCGAGCCTCGTCGTCGTCGTCGAGTATTCAGGGACTCGCTATGTACAATTCGCACATTTCTCTGTGAAGGAGTTCTTGACTTCGGATCGGCTTGCCAACTTAACACCAGACATTTCCCGGTTTCATATCCGTCTCGAGCCAGCGCACACGACCGTCGCCCAGGCTTGCTTGGGGGTTCTTCTTCAGTTGGATCACATTTATGTGCCCAACAGCTCTCCTCTGTCTGACTATGCCACTGAGCACTGGGTAGACCATGCGCAATTCGAGAACGTGTCGTTATTTGTAGAAGATGGGATGCGACATCTTTTTGATCCTACGAAACCATATTTCCCAACATGGCACCTTTCCGAGTTGTTGACTTCGAGGGCGAGTGGCATTCTGCCATATGGGATGAGTCTTTCCCGCGCTCTGATTATTGGGGCGAACCCCATGCTCCGTTGTGCCTATACTACGCTGCGCTGTGCGGGTTTCGTGACCTGACGAAACACCTCATCGCCGAGTATCCCCAGCATGTAAACACATGGGTTGGTCCTAATGGGAGTCCGCTGGCAGCAGCATTGTGCAACAAACACATTCAAGTCGCAGAGCTACTACACCAGCATGGCGCAGTCCTGCATATTGGTCACAAAGGTCTCAATCTACTGCACGCCGCCGCATCGGTGGGTGGGTTGATGGATGCTGTAGAATGGCTACTAAGCATCGGCGTGGATGCGAACGCACAAGACGACGACCAAACGACTCCACTCCACTTGGCAGCGG
Source organism: Lactarius hengduanensis (assembly GCA_021525025.1). NCBI lineage: Eukaryota > Fungi > Basidiomycota > Agaricomycetes > Russulales > Russulaceae > Lactarius > Lactarius hengduanensis. Next base: position 1,358 of record JAKELI010000617.1, read on the forward strand.
CGGGAGGACACCTGGAGGTTGTTCGAACGCTACTTGGGCATGGCGTAGATGTCAACGTCGCTACGACGACGGACAATCATACTCCATTGCACAAAGCATCGAAAGGCGGCCACGTCGACGCCGTACGACTATTGATGCAGAATGGGGCTGATGCAAGCACCGACCTTCAGAGGCTGTTTCTTCTAGCATCATCGTCGGGGAGTACCGAAACTGTGGAGCTCTTCATCCGGCTCGGGGGGGATGTGAACGCACAGGATGGGAGCCACAAGACCCCTTTGCATTTGGCGTCATCGTCGTTTTCCTCGAAATGTGATGTTGTGCAGACATTGATCCAAAATGGGGCGGATGTCAATGCACAGGATGTAAAACGCTCGACGCCTTTGCATCTGGCGTCGGAGTGTGGGTGGAATGATGATGTTGTGCAAATACTGATCCTAAATGGGGCGGATGTCAACGCCCGTAATGAGAACGACAAGACGCCTTTGCATCTGGCATCGTCGGTTCAGGGGTGGTCGTGGTCAAATCGTGATGTTGTGCAGACATTGATCAAGAATGGGGCGGATGTCAACGCACGGGATGAGAGCCACAAGACGCCTTTGCATCTGGCGTCAGAGTCGGGGTCACAGCGGCCGGAATGTGATGATATTGTCACGGTGCAGACATTGATCAAGAATGGGGCGGATGTCAATGCCCGTGATCGGAGTCACAAGACGCCTTTGCATCTGGCATCGGCGACGCTGTTGAAAGGTGGTGTTGTACAGACATTGATCAAGAACGGGGCGGATGTCAACGCCCGTGATTGGAGTCACAAGACGCCTTTGCATCTGGCATCGTCAGAGTTGAGACATAGTAATGTGCAGGCATTGATCAAGAATGGGGCGGATGCCAACGCCCGTGATGGGGGCCACTCGACGCCGTTGCATCTGGCGTCGTCGTCGTCGTCATCGTGGTCACGGTTGTCGGAAGGTGAAGATGATGTTGTGCAGACATTGCTCAAGAATGGGGCGGATGTTAACACCCGTGATGGGAACCACTCGACGCCTTTGCATCTGGCGTTGTCGTCGGTGTGGAGTCTTTTATTGTGCAGACATTGATCCTGAGCGGGGCGGATGTCAACGCAGGGGATAAGAGCCACAAGACGCCTTTGCACCTGTTATTTAGCCAGCAACTTGAATCACGTCGTTGGGGACATGATACTGATTCATTGTACCTGCTACTTAAAAACGGTGCAGATGTAGATGCGGTGGATGATGAAGGTCAGACTCCGTTTCAGCTTGCTTCATCAGGAGGATATCACAATATGGCACAGTTGCTATTGAAATAGCGTGACAGTGTCGAACAGAGTAGATTGTAGCGTTCCATTTGTTGTACCTACCCACACGTCGAATACTTGTGTCGGTTCTGAGCTAGAGACCATCTCCGTTGTTGATGTCGATTAGCTGTCGTGATGTCATATACTCATATTACAGTAATATGTGTTGTAGGTCTAACGTTGGGCTCGCAAAGGCATAAAATAATGGTGCTCTCAATTTGTCTGAGATCGCATTTTGCGGCATGAACAAGACTAGAAGTGTTCCCTTCGCTCCAATGAGGCGAGGTCACAACTGGGTCGGAAGCGGAGACCTTACTACGGCGGTATCACCGCGGAGCGCGAGCCTGAGAAAGAAAGTTACGTGGCGCATCATCTGAATCTTTTTTTATTTATCTTAAAAAATCAGTTCGTATGCCCGATGACAAGCGCATCATGAATCCGCATCATGAATCCGTTCACTTCCATCAGAGTCCGTTCATTCTTGCATCAGAACGGGAATATGCACAAACCGTTATGATGCACATTGCATTGACAACTAAGGCGATAAGATATTTTGAACCGAGGAAGCCGGAAAACCAAAATGGATATACAGGTAATAATGGTCGCTTTGTTAATTCTACCACTGGCACCTACTGACCGACTCATTTTGTTTTTGTCACATTTACAACGACGACGACTATGCCGAGCCGCCAATGGCGAACGCAGCACCGATAGCACGCTCCACCTCCTCCGGCGTGATCCTCGCCATCTCCTCCGCCTGAGCAGCCGGTACAGGTACCACTACACCCCGGGCCAGATCCGGTCATCTGCATCTGCGCCCGCATCGGCGTCGCCATCCTCATCAAAATTTCCATCTTCGTCACCGTCGTCATCGCCGTCAACGATGCAGGCTGTCGCAGGAGGTCCGTCTTCGGAAGGGACACGAGCCGCCCCCACGTCTTGCGCGGTTTCCCAATAAACATATGCTGGCGTTCTTGCAATTGCTGCTGCTTCCGCGCGGGTTCGGGTATCGGGCTAGCGGTATTATGGCGAGGGCAGTGGGGGTAGTGGTAACAGCGGCAGGGGAGGCCGTGGGTTGCGAGACAGGCACGATGCACGCTTTGTTGCCGTGCAAGAACGCACAGCCGAGCGGCTCGCCAGGAACCGTGAACATCGCGGTCGCGCTCCAGCTCGCGTCGAAGACCGGCGCATCCGCCGTTGTTGTCTTCGTTGGGCGCTGCTTCGTCGGAGCCAACACCTGCAACGTTCCCGGATCTCTGCTCTTGGTCTTCTTTACGGGGATCCGCGCGGCGCGGAGCCACCTTGGCGCGCGATCCAACTGCGCCACCCGCCATCACGTTCGGAGACGTACGTCTCTCCGCGCTTCTGTGAGCAAAGCGAGCAGTTACAATAATTGCGACAAGCCGGACACTCGAAGTCCTCCGCAGTGCGATCGAACATCAAATGAGGGTACCTGCACCCCAAGAGAGTCAGGAATATGTGCTGTATATGAAGGGATGGCGTATTTCCATGCAGAGATCGCAAAATAGGTTGGGGCATTGCTCGTCCGTCGACGCCTGATCAACGTACGGCGCATTTTGGGCCGGGGTGTCTTCACTGTCTTGCGCTTGCATTGATGGGAGGTCAGCGCGTCAGCCCCAGGCCAGATCCCGTCGTCTGTTGCATCTGCGTCCGCATCGGCTTCGCCGCCTTCATCAAGATTTCCACCTTCGTCATCATCACCATCATCGTCCAACGGCGTCAACGCAGACCGTCGCCGCCGCCACCTCCGCCTCCGCGCCACCAACAACGGCTCTAAGTTCCACACAAAGAACTGAATCCGCTTACCCGGCGTCCCCGGCCCGCCATCTTCCCATTCCCCTTTCGTCTTTTCTTCTGCTGCTCCGGCTGGTCGTGGTCGGGATCCGGAAAGCACACGAGCCGCCCCCACGTATTGCGCGGTTTCCCAATAAATGCATACCGGCGCCTTTGCGATTTCTGCTGTTTCTGCGTGGGTTCGGGTATCGGGCTGGCGGTAATAGTGGCGGGCGCACTGGGGGTGGTAGTTGCAGTTGCAGCAGCAGGGGAGGCCGTGGGTTGCGAGACGGGCACGATGCGCGCTTTGTTGCCTTGCAAGAACGCACTGCCGAGCGGCTCGCCAGATACCGTGAACACTGCCGTTGCGCTCCAGCTCTCGTCAAAGACCTCTGCGTCTGTCGTCGTCGTCGTCGTCGTCGTCGTCGCAGGCTTCTTCTTCTTCTTCTTCTTCGTCGCCGCCGCCGCCGTCCCGAGATTGTTGCTCTTGTTCTTCTTTGCGGGGATCGGCATGGCGCGATGGGTGCTATTGACGCGCGATCCAACTGCGCCACCCGCCATCACGTTCGGGGATGTACGCCTCTCCGCGCTTCCGCGAGCAAAGCGAGCAGTTACGATACGACAAGCCGGACACTCGAAGTCGTCCGCGGAGCGATCGAACGTCAACTCGGGGTATCTGCGCTCCAAGAAAGTCAGAAATATGTACTGCATACGAAGGGATGGATGGAGGGCGTACCGTTTCTCGATGCCACGATCGCAAAACAGATTGCGGCATCGCTTGTCCGTCGACACCTTGATCAACGTACATCGCATCTTGGGTCGGCGTGTCGAGCTTCTGCAATGGTGGCAGAACGTTAGCCCCCCCGGGGAGCACGCCTGATGACGACGATGCTGGGGTGCGTTTCTCGCGACGGGCATTTGTAAAATCAGGCGCAGATATTGCGTGCGCGCACGGACCATCGTCGTCATCGCTTTCGTCGTCGCTGTCGTTGTTTTCCCCAACGACTTCGTCTGCAAGTTCCTTCCGCCAGCTCTCCGCATCCTCGAACCAGCGGCAGCAGCAACGCTCTCAGACGACTCGACGACGCCGTCCACAACGACTGCTCGACCCTTGCTCTTGCCCAATCCCGACAGCGGCACAAAGTCGTCGTCGCTCGTGTTCTCAAACAACATACCTATGACGTCTTCCTCTTCCTCGTCGTCTTCGTCCGTTGCGCGCGAAATTTGCACGCCGCCGAATCCACGAGCTGGTGAGCTCGGGTCGTCTCCGAGCTTGCCAGGGCTGAGGGTGCCGCCCCCGCCAAGCACGGACGGGTCAATCGTTCCATCACTAGCGTACTCGCCGGTGCCCGTGTCTGTACTGGCACCTGCACCACTGAAAACGTTCCCGCCGCGCCAGTCGACAAAAGGCCATGGCTCGGGTTCGTGAGAGCACGGCCTACGTCCACGCCAGCGCCAGGGCTATGGTCGAAATCGTCATGCTCGGGTATCACAAAGCCGAGCAGGGCCTGTGACCCCATGCGCATCTGCATCTGCATCCGTGGGCCCGGCCTCGAGGTCATTTGAGATGTCGAGGTTGATGTCAAGATCCAGACTCGCATCCTGCAGATCATCGGGATCAGTTGGAGATGCGGGGGCAGAGTTGGTAGTGGTGGCACAAGCGCCGCTATCCGAGGCAGGGGGAGGTTCGGCAGCGGGATAAGTTGCGAGGAGACCGTGCGCGCCAACCGAGGCCCCCTCATAGCAAAAACCCCGCCGGATCGCATACTGTTGCGTCTTGCAATTCGCGCACGAGATCTGGGATCGGGCGACGAGTGCAGGTGACTGACTGCGCGCGCGGGGGGGATCGCGATCTCCGTGCGTGCGGGTTCTGGCAGGATCGTCAGCGGGAGGCCTGCGAGGGAGTTGACGTCTGGGGGCGTGATTGGTGATGACTGCTCCTGCGGGGGTGGCGTCGACTCGGGCGTGGACGTGTGAATGGCGGGCGGGGTTGACGCGATGCTGCTGGGTAGAACGGCGGGGCTATGTCTAGGCTGTGGTCGGGCAGACGGTTGTGATTGCGGCTTGACCTTGGGTACGCGCTGTAGTTTGCGCGCGGCATCGACGATAATTCCAATTTCTGAGTCGTCGGGGTCGTCTTGTTCCTGCTCGTCTGCCACGCGCTGTCGTTTTCTGCGTGGGCTGTTCGGCGTGTGTGGATGGCGTCTCCCCTTTATACGCGGAAATACAGCCTGCACGCGCGTGCGTACGAGCGCGTTTCATCGGCAACGGGACCACAACTTCCACACTCGCGCTACCACTCGAAGCCTCGGCGCGTGTCTCCTTTGCCGACCGGCGCGTAGTGGTCGCCGCCGGTGCTGATGCCGACGCCGTCACGTTAGGATTGTTGAGTTGTGTGTGAATGCCGCAGCTACAGTAACGCCTGGTCGAGGGGCGTGGGAATCTTGGACTCGTCACTTTCTTCCCCTTCGTCGTCCTCATCGTCCACCACTACCACCGTCTCCTTTGCTGCCTTCTTCGTCTTCTTCCCGCTAGGTCCCGTGCTGCCAGATCCGGGCCAGTTGTTTTCAAACGCAACTTGCAACACGTGCACGAGTTCCATCGAGCCCGAATTGTCCCCTACCTGCGCATTCCACTTGGCTGCTGTCTGGCGCTGGCGTGTGCGGGACCGTTGCTTAACCGGCATACAGTCGGACTTGCGGACGCCGGGAGGGAGGGCCGGTACGAGGACGCCATCAGCTGCACCTGTCTCCTCTGTTTCTTGGTCTTGCGCGGGCGGCGCCGAGGAGGTGGTGGCCGTGAAGAGGAGAAAGAGGGATCGATGTATATGATGTCCAGCGGGTCGTGGTCCTTGTCTCTGTCACGTTGGCGGGTGGGAGGCTCGGATGGGGAGGGGAGGAAGAGGGGCGTCTTTGACATGCGACGTGAGGGTACACGGGATTGCGAGGACGTGGAGCGCCTGGAGGCACCTGCGGGAGCAGGAGGGTGCTGACTCTGTCACACGACGTATGTATGCGCATAGAAATGGCAGAAGGGATGGACACACCTCTAAGTCAGTATCGCGCATCTCCACGTCATTGTCCGTGCTTTTTCGTGCTGGGTCGTCATTCTCATGAAATACTGGCGCAGGCTCTTCGCCGGGACCCATGACGGAGATCGCTGTCATGTTGCTTTACCGTTCTGGTGGCGACCATCTGGACGACGGGGCGAGAGGCGGGGGTGAGGCTGAGACTGACGAGGAGGCTGACGCGACGACGGGGACAAGGGACCTTGGCTGTTGAAAAAAGCCGTTATCGACCCAAAGACGCGTCGTTGGGCGACCAGAGTCACGGGGCAGTGCCATCTCGATCGACGGTGATGTCTGCCATGACCCGCGTCCTTGTGGCAATAGGCGGGTTCGTGGGCATTGGGAGGGAGCATTTGGGTCGTGGGATCAGCCTGCGCGGCCGGTGTCGCTCTCAGTCTCTTCCGGTGCACGAGTGGCAATTACCGTGACGGTGATGAGTACCAGTGAAGTCTACCAACACCCCACACGAGCCTCAGGGTAGCCACCGTTGTATGAGCTATCGTCCTTGCATTTTATCTCCTCCTGTGGGGTACAAGGTGAAATGAGAGGGACGCGGTCGGAGGGTGGAAGAGGTGCCATGTAAATGTGAACTTGAAAGGAAAGGCGTGCCGGCCCGTGTTACCGCGCGTTCCATATATCGACTCGGAACGGGGGCACAGTATTCTCCCATCATCGTCCACCAGACTGTTTCAATATCCTCGACATGAGTCAACCTCCCACTCCCGTTTCAATGCTCCAGGCTCCCACAACTACTCCATCCGAGTCCTCTTCCAATATCGAAGGAATCTTCGATGCCGCTCTAAAGTCGTACAAGAAAAAGACCAACAACGATCTCAAGACCACGATCTCTTCAAACAACTGGAAGTATGCGATTCTCCCGCTGCCATTCTCGCCGTGTTTCAAGCTGCCCAGTTTGATCCCTCTCGGACTGCCAGCGATGGGAGGTTGAAAAAATAGCTAGTTCCGACCATCAACGTTCTTTATGCCTTCTCTGGGACGCTCAGCGAAGGTGTCGCCTTGGTAGATATCCACTCATTTGTCTATCTGCTAATGAACACGCTCTGATGTCACTTCGGCAGGTGTTCCCACCTACCAAACTAGTATTTGCTGGCGTCGGAGTCCTCCTCTTGGTGAGTTGCTTCGTTTCTTCCCGTGTGCGGGCGCTTCCGGTGTTGAGCGGTCTTAGGCAGCTAAAGATGTTACCGCGAGCCAAGACATCCTTGTTGACATCTTTGGGCGCATCGAAAGTTTCTTCGTCCGACTCGACATTTATACCGGAGTCCCGCTAACTCCGGCGATGACGGAAAAAATGGTGCAAATCACAGTCGAGATCCTGGATATCCTTGCGACGGCCACAAAGGAAATGGAACAGAGTCGAGCCAGTGAGTTCGACCATCGCCTTACGTTGATCGAGGCTAATATCGGTTCAGAAAAATTCCTCAAGAAGGTGGCGGGTTGGACGGATCTCGAGGATGGGCTGAAGAAACTCGACAAACTGACAAACGAAGAGGTCGTGATGGCGAGTGTGCAGGTTCTGAAGGTGACGCACAAGATCGATGATAAAGTGACCGGGGTCGGCGAGGGCCTGAGGGGCGTCGACGAGAAAGTGCAGGTTGTCAACGACAACGTCAAAGCCGTTGACGATAAGGTGCAAACAATGGCTGATGGTGGGCAAAGTCCGTTTAGCAATTCACCAGTGTCGTCCCCAATCTTTATCATCTAGACGGCAAGGCAAGCGCGACGGAAGTGAAACTAATCCTTCGACAAACGGCGGACCAGGTAGACAGCGTGAAGCGTTCGTAATCAGTCACGTCTTCACTGACAGTCGAGTATCTAACGCGATTACAGGGACTCAATTACGGGAACGCCTTAGGAAATGGCAATCTCCACCCGATCCATCCACCAATCACAACATCGCCGGTGATCGTCAACATGAAGGAACCGCCGAGTGGTTCTTTGAAAGCAGCCAATTCGAAAACTGGCAAGTGGGTGGTTCCCTACTGTGGATTCATGGGAAACGTACGTTTCTTTTACCTGTGGCCTCGCCGCTTCGGTAATCTTATGGGCCCCACGTTTCGCAGCGGGTTCCGGGAAGACCGTCCTATGGTTCGTCATACCTCAAATATTGCAGTATTGGGAGACTTACGATTGTCGAGTAGCTCCGCGACCATCAACGATATCACAACCACGTGCGAGGCCGGATCCGCTTCGATGGCGTATTTTTATTTTGACTTTCGCGATCTCGACAAGCAAGCCCGCCGCAACCTTCTCCCGTCACTCCTCATCCAACTCTCTACATGTTCCAATGCCTATTGCGACATACTCACTCGTCTCTACGAGACCCACGACGACGGCGCATGTCAGCCTAGCGACAAAGCTTTGATCCAGTGCCTCAAGAAGATGCTCACGCTTCCAAATCAAGGTCCAGTTTATCTCATGTTAGATGCCCTTGATGAGTGTCCCGACACGTCTGATGTCCCATCCGCCCGCGAACAGGTCCTTGACCTCGTAAAGGACCTTGTCAGCCTTCGACCTTCTAATCTCCATATCGGTGTTACGAGTCGCCCAGAAGCCGATATCCGCGATGCTCTCAAATCACTCGCGTCTCATACGGTTATTGATCCGGAATGGGGCGGATGTCAACGCATGGGATGCGGGCCACTCGACGCCTTTGCATTTGGCGTCGTTATTTTCCTCGAACGTTGATGTTGTACAGACATTGATGTTGTACAGACATTGATCCTGAACGGGTCGGATGTCAACGCACGGGACGGGAGCCACCACACGCCTCTGCACCTGGCGTCGTCGTCGTTCTCCCCGAAAGCTGATGTTGTGCAGACATTAATCCTGAACGGGTCGGACGTCAACGCACGGGATGCGAGCCACAAGACGCCTTTGCATCTCGCGGCCGAGTCATCGTCAGAGTCAAAGGGCGATGTTGTGCAGACGTTGATCCTGAATGGGGCAGATGTCAACGCACGGGATGGGAGCCACTCGACGCCTTTGCACCTGGCGTCGAAGTCGTCGTCGCTGTTTCCCTCGAAAGGTGATGTTATGCGGGAATTGATCCAGAATGGGGCGGATGTCAACGCACGGAATCAGGGACAGTCGACGCCTTTGCACCAATTATTTGACCCAAGATTTGACCGTGCCAGTGATTATTCTTCGGCGCCCAATGCCGATTCCTTACGCCTGCTACTTGAAAACGGTGCAGATGTAGATGCAGCGGATGATGAAGGCCGGACTCCGCTTCAGCTTGCTTCGTCAGGAGGATATCATGAGATAGCACAGTCGCTATTAGACCATCGTGCCGGTATCCGAACATAGGATGTAGCATTCCATTATTTGTTGTACCTACCCACACGTCTAGTACTTGTGTCGATTCTGAGCCAGAGACCATCTCCGTCGTTGATATCGATTAGCTTTCGTGATGTCATATAAATATGAAGTGTTGTGAGTCTAACGTTGGGGATTCGCAAAGCCATAAAGAATGGTGCTCTCAATTTTTCTGAGATCGCATTTTGTGGCACGAACAAGACTAGAATTCCCTTCACTCCAATAAGGCGAGGTCACAACTGGGTGGGGGTCGGAAGCGGAGACCTTATCACCGCGGAGCGCGGGAAAGAAAGTTACGTGGCGCATCATCTGAATCCGTTCACTTCCATCACAGTCCGCTCGTTTTTTCAGAACGGGAAGAACGGGAATATGCACATTGACAACTAAGGCGATAAGATATTTTGAACGGAGGAAGCCGGAAAACCAAAATGGATATACAGGTGATAATAGTCACTTTGTTAATTCTACCACTGGCACCTACTGACCGACTCATTTTGTTTTTGTCACATTGACAACGACGACGACGACGACGACTATGCCGAGCCGCCAATGGCGAACGCAGCACCGATAGCACGCTCCACTTCTTCCGGCGTGATCCTCGCCATCTCCTCCGCCTGGGCAGCCGGTACTGGTACCACGTACTCCCGGGCCAGATCCCGTCATCTGCATCGGCGTCGCCACCCTCATCAAGATTTCCATCTTCGTCACCATAGTCACCGTCGTCCAACGGCGTCAACAACGCAGGCCATCGCCGTCGGTCCGTCTTCCGAAGGGACACGAGCCGCCCTACGTCTTGCGCAGTTTCCCAATAAACATATGCTGGCGTTCTTGCAATTGCTGCTGTTTCTGCGCGGGTTCGGGTATCGGGCTAGCGGTGATGTGGCGAGGGCAATGGGGTGGTGGTAACAGCAGCAGGGGAGGCCGTGGGTTGCAAGACGGGCACGATGCGCGCTTTGTTGCCGTGCAAGAACGCACTGCCGAGCGGCTCGCCAGGAACCGTGAACGCCGCGGTCGCGCTCCAGCTCGCGTCGAAGACCGGCGCATCCGTCGTCGTCGTTGTCTTCGTTGGGCGCTGCTTCGTCGGAGCCGGTACCTGCGACGTTCCCGGATCTCCGCTCTTGGTCTTCTTTGCGGGGGTCAGCGCGGCACGATGGGAGCCACAAAGCGAGAAGTTACAATAGTTGCAACAAGCCCGGACACTCAAACTCTTCCGCGGTGCGACCGAACGTCAACTCGGGGTATCTGCGCTCCAAGAGATTCAGAAATATGTATTGTATATGAAGGGAAGGCGCACCGTTTCTCGATGCAGAGATCGAAAAATAGGTTGCGGCATGACTTGTCCGTCGACGCCTTGATCAGCATACAGCGCATCTTGGGTCGGCGTGTCTTGTCCCTGCAATGGTGACAGAACGTCACCCCCCCTCCCCCGGGAGCACGCCTAATGACGACGATGCCGGGGTGCGTTTCTTGCGACAAGCATCTGTAAAGGCAGGCGCAGATATTGCGTGCGCGCGCGGTCCATCGTCGTAGTCGCTTTTGTCATCGTCGTCGTCGTTGTGCCTTGCGCCAGCTCTTCGTTCGCATCCTCGAACCAGCAGCGGCAGCAACGCTCTCCGGCGACTCGACGACCCCGTCCACCACAACTGTTCGGCCCCTGCCCTCTCCCTCTCCCGACGGCGGGAAAGTCATCGTCGCCCGTTCCTATGGCCTCTTCCTCTTCCTCGTCATCGTCCGTCACACGCGAGGGTAGCACGCTGCCGAACTCACGAACTATCGCATCGTCCCCGGTTGGCGCCCCCGCCAAGCACGGACGGGTCAATTGTCCTGTCACCAGCGTACTCGCCAGCGCCCGTGTCTGTACTCGTACCTGCACCACCAAAGACGTTCCCGGTGAGCCAGTCAATCCATCCTTCGCCGCCGCGATTCGGGGACGCCAGGTCAAAGTTCGCTAGGGCCCGTGTGAGCGTGCCCCACGTCCACGCCGTAGTCAACACCGTCAGGCTCGGGCATCACAAGGCCGAGCACGGGCCCGTCTGGGTGGCCATGGGTAATCGCCGTGCGCAGCAGCGGGGGCAAAAGATGCGGGGGCGCGACGTCGCCGACGACGACCGGATGCGTATATGTCTCTTCATTTTCCGCAGGCGCATCCCCGAGCTCCACAGTGATGTCGAGGTCGAGGTCGAGATCCAGACTCGCGTCCTGCAGATCGGGATCGGGACTGGATGCGGTCGCAGAGTTGGTGATGGTGGCACAAGTGCTGCTGTCCAAGGCGGGGGTAGGTTTGGCAGCAGGGAGATGCGAGGAGACCGTGCGCACCGACCGCGACCCCCTCATAGCAAAAACCCTGCCGGATTGTATGTTGTTGCATCTCTTGCATTTTGCGCACGGGATCTGGAGGATCGGGCGACGAGTGCAGGCGACTGAGTGCGCATGGGGGAATCGCGATTTCCGTGCGTGCAGCCTGAGGTTCAGGCAGGATCGTCAGCGGGAGACCTGCGAGCGAATTGAAATCTGGGAGCATGATAGGCGAGGACGGCGGGCAGTGTCAACGTGTGATGCTGCTGGGACGGCGGGACTTGTGTCTATGCTGCGGTCGGCCAGGCAGCTGTGATTGGGGCTTGGGCACGCACCGTAGTTCGCACGGCGCATCGACGATAGCCTCAATCCCGGAATCGTCTTGTTCGTGGTCGTCCGCCATGCGCCGTCGTTTTCTGCATGGTCTGGTCGGAGTCTGCGGATGGCATTTCCCCTTTCGACACGACGACATAGCCTGCGCACGCGCGTGCGAGCGAGCGCGTTTCCTCGGGAACGGGATGACAGCCTCCACACTCCGCTGTCACTTGAAGTATCAGCGCATGTCTCCTTCGTCAACTTGCGCGTACTGCCACTGGTTGCAGCCGTTGGATACCGTCACTCGTTGAGTTGTGTGCGAATGCTGCAGCCAACGCCTGATGGAGGGGCATGGGGGTCTTGGACTTGAACCTTGTCTTTCTCCCCTCTTCGTCGTCCTCGTAATCCCCACAACCAACATCTCTCTTGCCGCCTTCGTCTTCTTCCTACTGTGTCCCGTGCTTCCAGCACCGGGCCAGTTCTCAAACGCAACCTGCAGCACGTGCACGAGTTCCTTCGAACCCGAGCTGTCCCCCGCCTGCGCTTTCCCCTTGGCTGCCGTCTGGCGCTGGCGTGTCCAGGGCCGTTGCTTTACTGGCGGATAGCCGACTTGCACGCGCCGGGAAGGAGGGGCGGTACGAGAACGCACGCCATCCTCTCCGTTTCTTAGTTCTTGCGCGGGCTGCCCCGAGGAGGAGGCGGTCGTGAGGAAGAGGAGTGGGTAGATATGATGTCCAGCGGGTCATGGTCCCTGTATCTGATGTTGGCGGGGGGGAAGGAGTAGGGGAGGGGAGGGGAGGAAGAGGGGCGTCTTTGACATGCGGCGCGAGGGTACACGGGATTGCGGGGATGAGGAGCGCCTAAAGGCTCTCGCAGGAGCCGGAGGGGGGCTGACTCTGTCGCACGGCGTATGCATGCGCATAGAAAGGACGGAAGGGAATGGGCACACCTCTAAGTAACGATCGCGCATCTCGACGTCGTTGTCCATGCTTTTTCGTGCCGGGTCCGTTTGGCCGTCGTTCTCACGAGACACCCGCGCGGGGTCGTCGCCAGGACCAGTGACGGAGATCGCCGTCATGTCGTTTTCCCGTTCCGGCGGCGATGATCTGGACGGCGGGGCGAAAGGCGAGGGCGAGGGCGAGACCGACGATGAGGGTGACGCGACTGCAGGGACAGGGGACCTTGGCTGTGTGAGGTGAGAGAAAAGGCGTTATCGACCCCCCAAATCACGTTATGTAAAAAAAGACCTGCCTGGAGCAAGTCAAAAGTTGCGTTTGGGTTCAACGTTACGCGTCGTTGGGCGACCAGAGCCACGTGGCGGGGTCATCTCGATCGAAGGTGATGTCTGCCATGGTCCCGCGTCCTTGTGGCGATAGGGCGGGTTCATGGTCATTGGGAGGGAAATAGACTGTTCGATGACGACAACGACGCGTGATCGTGGGATTGGCCTCTGCCAGTGGTGACCGCCGAGAGTGATACGAGTAATCGACGTGCAACATGGCCCTCGGTGAAGGCACTCTGTCCATGCTTGCGTTCTTCTCCTGCGTAGTGCAAAGTGGGATCGAAGGGACCGGAGGTACCGGCCCGCTGTACTGCGTGCGTCTATCTGATTTCTTCCATATCCAGGTCCTTGGTTTATCGACACCAGAGGCACAGCATTCTCCCGCCCTCGTCCACCAGACTGTTTGTTACACATCCCCAACATGAGTCAATCTCTCACTCCCGTTTCTATACCCCAGGCCCCCACAACTACTCCCTCCGAGTCCTCTTCCAATATCGAAAGCATCTTTGACGCCGCTCTAAAGTCGTACAAGGAAAAGACCAAGAACGATCTTAAGAAACACGATCTCTTCAAACAACTCGAAGCCTGCCATTCTCCCGCTGCCATTCTCGCCGTCTTTCAAACAGCTCGATTTGATTTCTGTCCGACTGCCCGCGATGATAGGTTGAAAAAATGGCTCGATCCGACCATTAACGTCCTTTATGCCTTCTCTGGGGCACTAGGCGAAGGCGTCGGTTTAGTAAATATCGACTCTTCTGTCAGTGAATACGCTCTGATGTCAATTCGCAAGGTATTCTCACCTGCCAAGCTAGTATTTGCTGGCATTGGTGTTCTCCTCTTGGTGAGTCGCTTCGTTTCTTCCCTCGTGCGGGAACTTCTGGTGCTGAGCGTTCTTAGGCAGCTAAAGATGTTACTGCGAGCCAAGACATCCTCGTCGACATCTTCGGACGCATCGAAAGCTTCTTCGTCCGACTCGAGATCTATACCGAGGTTCCGCTGACTCCAACAATGACGGACAAAATGGTGGAAATCACGGTTGAGATCCTGGGTATCCTTGCGACAGCCACAAAGGAAATGGGACAGAGTCAAGCGAGTAAGTCCGACCATCGCCTTACGTTGATCGATGCTAACACCAGTTCAGAGAAATTTCTCAAGAAGGTGGCGGGGCGGACGGATCTGGAGGATGGGATGAAGAAACTCGACAAACTGACAAACGAAGAGGTTGCGATGGCGATTGTGCAGAATCTGAAGGTCACGCACACTGTCGATAACAAAGTGACGGCGGTTGGCGACGGTGTGAAGGGTGTCGACGAGAAAGTGCAGGTTGTCAAAAGCGAAGTACAACTCGTAGGCGCCAACGTTAAAGTGATTAACGATAAGGTGCAAACAATAGCTGAAGGTGGGCGAAGTTTGTTTGGAAACTCACTAGCGTCACCACTAACTTCTGTCATCTAGACGCAACGGAAGTGAAAATACTCGTTCAACAGACGACGGACCGAATAGACGACGTGAAACGTTTGTAATCAGTCCCGTCTTCGCTGACAATCGAGTATTTAACACGATCACAGGGAACCAATTGCGGGAAAGCCTTAGGAAATGGCAATCTCCACCGGATCCGTCCACGAATCACAACATCGCCGGTGATCGTCAACATGAGGGAACCGCCGAGTGGTTCTTTGACAGCGACCAATTCGAAAACTGGAAAGTGAGTGGTTCCCTACTGTGGATTCACGGGAAACGTACGTTCCTTTATCTGTCACTTCGCCTCTTCGGTGATCTTATGGACCACACGTTTCGCAGCGGGCTCTGGGAAGACCGTCCTATGGTTCGTCGCTCCTCAAATCTTGCAGTATCACGAAACTTACGATTGTCGAGTAGCTCCGCAATCATCAACGATATCACAACCATGTGCGAGGCCGGATCCGGATCGATGGCCTATTTTTATTTCGACTTTCGGGATGTCGACAAGCAAGCTCGCCGCAACCTTCTTCCGTCACTCCTCATCCAACTCTCTACACGTTCCGATGCCTTTTGCGACGTATTCTCCCGTCTCTACGAGGCATACGACGAAGGCGCGCGCCAGCCTAGCGACAAAGCTCTGACCCAGTGCCTAAAGGAGATGCTCATGCTTCCAAACCAAGGCCCAGTTTATCTTGTCATTGATGCGCTTGATGAGTGTCCCGACACGTCCGATGTCCCATCTCCCCGCGAACAGGTCCTTGACCTCGTAACGGACCTTGTCGGCCTTCGGCTTCCTAGTCTTCGTATCTGTGTTACGAGTCGCCCGGAGGCCGACATCTGTGAGGCACTTGAGTCACTCGCGTCTCAGACGGTTTCCCTTCAAGACGAAGGCGGGCAGAAGAATGATATCGCCTCCTACGTGAGATCTGTGGTCTACTCTGGGTCGGGTAAATTTATGCGGAGATGGAGGAAAGAGGAGAAAGATCATGTGATTGAGACGCTCTCAGAAAGAGCTGACGGAATGTAAGGCATATGCGGGTGATTACGACGCTGGCTGATGGTGTTTCACAGGTTCCGATGGGTCTTTTGTCAACTCGAAGTGTTGCGAAATTGCCTTCCACAGAATGTCCAGCGCGTCCTTAGAGAGCTGCCCAACTCTTTGGACGAGACATACGAGCGGATGTTGAGGGAGATCGGGAAGGTCAACCCAGATCAAGCTTATCGTCTGCTTACAATGCCTCACCGTTGCGACTCGGCCACTTCGTGTTGACGAACTCGCAGAAGTTCTTGCGCTCGACTTTGATAGAACCGAGGGAGGGATACCTGTGCTGAACTCAGCTTGGCGATGGGATGACGAGCAACAAGGTGTCCTGTCTACGTGCTCGAGCTTGAATCGTCGTCGTCGATGACAAGTCATCGAGACTCGGGTTGTACAATTCGCACATTTCTCGGTGAAGGAGTTCTTGACTTCGGATCGGCTTGCTAAGCTAGCAGCGGACATTTCCCGGTTTCATATCCGTCCCGAGCCAGCGCACACGGTCATTGCCCAAGCTTGCTTGGCGATTCTCCTTCGATCCAATTGCAATGATATGGCCGATCGTGGCTCTCCTCTATCTCACTATGCCGCTCGGCACTGGGCAGACCATGCCCAATTCGAGAGTGTATCGTTACATGTAGAAGATGGGATGAGAAGCCTTTTTGACCCTACCAAACCATATTTCCCAGCATGGCTCAAGTCGTTTGACATCGACGAACCATGGTATTCTTTCGTAGTGGATGATCAGCGCTCGAACGACAACTCTGATCTTTCCCCGGAGCCCAATTCACCGAACGAATCCTATGCTCCGTTGTGCCTATACTACGCCGCGTTGTGCGGATTTCGTGACCTAACGAAGCATCTCATCGTCGAATATCCGCAGCATGTAAATGCTAGGGTTGGTCTTAACAGGAGTCCGCTGGCGGCAGCACTAAGCAACAATCACATTCAAGTTGCAGAGCTACTACACGAGCATGACGCGGACCTCCATGTTAGTCACCGGAGTCATACTCTACTGCGCGCCGCATCGAAGGACGGATTGATGGATGTCGCACAATGGCTACTCAGTATCGGCGCAAATGCGAATGCGCAACTAGACGATCTTACGACTCCACTCCACTTGGCAGCGGCGAATGGACACCTGGAAGTTGTTCGAACGCTACTAGGACACGGTGTAGATGTCAAGGCCGCTACAAAGGACAACCGCACTCCGTTGCATGAAGCATCAGAAAATGGTCACGTCGATATCGTGCGGTTATTGATACAGAACGGGGCAGGTGTCAATGCACGCGATCATAGCCACTCGACACCTTTGCATCTGGCATTGTCGTTGTCGTCGAATGACGTTGTACAGACATTGATCCTGAACGGGGCAGATGTCAATGCACGCGATCAGAGCCGCAAGACACCTTTGCATCTGGCATCCGAGTCGTCGTTTTCGTCAGATGACGTTGTACAGACATTGATCCTGAACGGGGCAGATGTCAACGCACGCGATCAGAGCCATTCAACACCTTTGCATCTGGCATTGTTGTCGTCCAACGAGTCGTCAAATCACATACAGACATTGATCCTGAACGGGGCAGATGTCAACGCACGCGATGAGAGCCACTCGACACCTTTGCATCTGGCATTGTTGACGTCGTCGAATGATGTTGTACAGACATTGATCCTGAACGGGGCAGATGTCAACGCACGCGATGAGAGCCACTCGACACCTTTGCATCTGGCGTCGTCGTCGTGGCGGTCGAATGATGTTGTACAGACATTGATCCTGAAAGGGGCAGATGTCAACTCACGCGATCGGAGCCACTCGACACCTTTGCATCTGGCGTCGTCGCAGGGGTCGAATGATATGGTACAGACATTGATCCTGAACGGGGCAGATGTCAACGCACGCGATGAGAGCCACAAGACACCTTTGCATCTGGCGTCGTCGTCGTCGTCATGGACGTCGAATGATGTCGTACAGACATTGATCCTGAACGGGGCAGATGTCAACGCACGCGATGAGAGCCACAAGACACCTTGCATCTGGCGTCGTCGTCGTCGTCGTGGCGGTCGAATGACGTTGCACAGACATTGATCCTGAAAGGGGCAGATGTCAACTCACGCGATGAGAGCCACTCGACACCTTTGCATCTGGCGTCGTCGTCGTCGTCGTCATCGAATGATGTTGTACAGACATTGATCCTGAACGGGGCAGATGTCAACGCACGCGATGAGAGCCACTCGACACCTTTGCATCTGGCGTCGTCGTCGTGGCGGTCGAATGATGTTGTACAGACATTGATCCTGAAAGGGGCAGATGTGAACTCACGCGATGAGAGCCACAAGACACCTTTGCATCTGGCGTCGTCGTCGTCGTCGTCGTCATCGAATGATGTTGTACAGACATTGATCCTGAACGGGGCAGATGTCAACGCACGCGATCAGAGTCACTCAACACCTTTGCACCTGTTATTTGGATTTTGGAGTGAACCTAATACCAATTCCTTACGCCTGCTACTTGAAAACGGTGCAGACGTGGATGCAATGGATGACGAAGCTCAGACCCCGTTTCAGCTTGCTTCGTTAGAAGGATATCACGAGATGGCACAGTTGCTATTGGAACATCGTGCCGGTGTCGAACAGAATAGAATGTAGCACTTCACCTACTGTACCTGTACTTTATCGATTCCGAGCCAGACATTTGTTGATATCGATCAGCTTTCGTGATGCTATACAAATATCTCGTGCTGTAAGACTAGCTTTCCTAAAGCGGCGTTCTCGATTTGTCTGAGATCGCATTTCGTGGCATGAATAGGGCTAGAAGTTTGCTTCAATACTACGAGGCAAGGTCACAACCCGATCGGCCCCTGGAGCGCGTCGACGAGGGTCGGATGCGGAGGCCGTATCACCGCAGCGCATCATCTGTTTACTTCCATAGAATCTCCGCTCATTTTTGCCTCAGAACGGCGGATTATGAGAACATGCACTGACCGTTATGATGCACATAACAACCAAGGCGACATAAGGTATTTTAAACGGAGGGAGCCAGAAAACCAAAATGGATATACAGGTAATAATAGTCGCTTTGTTAATTCTACCACTGGGACCTACGAACCGACTCATTCTGTTTTTGTCACATTGACGACAACGACGACGACGATTGTGCCGAGCCGCCAATGGCGAACGCAGCACCGATAGCACGTTCCACCTCCTCCGGCGTGATCCTCGTCGCCATCTCCTCCGTCTGAGTAGACGGTACAGATACCACATACTCCCCGGGCCAGATCCCGTCGTCTGCATCTGCGTCCGCATCAGCATCGCCGCCCTCACCAGGATTTCCATCTTCATCACCGTCGTCATCGTCGTCCAACGGCGTCAAGGACGCAGACCGTCGCCGCCGCCTCCGCCTCCGCGCCACCAACAACGGCTCTAGGCTCCCGACAAAGAACTGAATCCGCTTACCCCGGCGTCCCCGGCCCGCCATCTTCCCCTTCCCCTTCCCCTTCGTCTTTTTCTTCTGCTGCTCCAGCTGGTCGTGGTCAGGATCCGGAAGGTACACGAGCCGCCCCCCACGTCTTGCGCGGGTTCCCGATAAACGCATGCTGGCGTCCTTGCGATTGCTTCTGTTCCTGTGGGTTCGGGCATCGGGCTGGAGGTAAAACTCGCGGGCGCACTGGGGGTGGATGTAGCTGCGGCAGGGGAGGCCGTGGGTTGCGAGACGGGCACGATGCGCGCTTTGTTGCCTTGCAAGAACGCACTGCCGAGCGGCTCGCCAGATACCGTGAACACTGCCGTCGCCCTCCAGCTCCCGTCAAAGACCTCTGTGTCCGTCGTTGGCGTCGTCGTCATTATCGCAGGCTTCTTCGTCGTCTTCGTCTTCGTCGTCGCCGGCGCCATCCCAAGATTTTTGCTCTTGCTCGTCTTTGCGGGGATCGGCGCGGCGCGATGGGAGCCACCTTGGCGTGCGATCCAACTGCGCCACCCGCCATTACGTTCGGGGATGTACGCCTCTCCGCGCTTCCGCGAGCAAAGCGAGCAGTTACAGTAGTTACAACAAGCCGGGCATTCGAAGTCTTCTGCGGTGCGATCGAACGTCAACTGGGGGTAACTACGCTCCAAGAGTCAGAAATATGTATTGTATGTGAGGGGACGCGTACCGATTCTCGATGCAGCGATCGCAAAACAGGTTGCGGCATCGCATTTCCGTCGATGCCTTGATCAACGTACAACGCATCTTGGGTCGGCGTGTCGTGCTTCTGCAATGGTGGCAGAACGTTAGCCCTCCTGTGAGCACGCCTGATGACGACGATGCCGGCGTGAGTTTCTTGCGACGGGCATTGGTAAAAACCGGCGCAGATACTGCGTGCGCGCGCGGACCATCGTCATCTTCGCCTTCGTCATCGCTGTCGTTGTTTTCCCCAACCTCGGCTTCGTCTGCAAGTTCCTTGCGCCAGCTCTTCCTCCGCATCCTCGAACCAGCGGCAGCAGCAACGCTCTCCGACAACTCGACCACGCCGTCCACAACGACCGCTCGACCCTTGCCCTTGCCCAATCCCGACGGCGGCATAAAGTCGTCGTCGCTCGTGTTCTCAAACAACATTCCCATGACGTCCTCCTCTTCCTCGTCATCTTCGTCCGTCGCGCCCGAGGGTTGCACGCCGCCGCCGAATCCACGAACCGGCGAACTCGGGTCGTCTCCGAGCCTTTCAGGGCTGAGGTTGCCGCCGCCGCCAAGTACGGACAGGTCGATTGTCCCGTTACCAGCGTATTCGCCGGCACCTGTGTCCGTACTGGCACCTGCACCACCGAAAACGTTCCCGGCGCGCCAGTCGATCGATCCTTCGCCGCCGCGATTCGGGGAGGCAATATCAAAGCTCGGGCCTTGGGTTGGGCTCGTGAGAGCGCGGCCTACGTCCACGCCAGCGCCAGGGCTATGGTCGACACCGTCGTGCTCAGGTATCACAAAGCCGAGCATGGGCCCGTCTGGATGGTCATGGGTACCCGCGGTGCGCAGCAGTGGCGGCGGAGGGTGCGGAGGTACGACATCGTCTTCGACCCCATGCGCGTCCGCGGGCCCGGCCTCGAGGTGGTCCATAGAGACGTCGAGGTCGAGGTCGAAGTCGAGATCCAGACTCGCGTCCTGCAGATCATCGGGATCGGTTGCGGAGGCAGAGTTGGTGGTGATGGCACAAGCGCCGCTGTCCGAGACGGGGGAGGGTTCGGCAGCGGGAGAAGTTGGGAGGAGACCGTGCGCGCCGACCGCGGCCCCCTCATAGCAAAAACCCTGCCCGATCGCATACTGTTGCGTCTCTTGCAATTTGCGCGCGGGATCTGGAGGATCGGGCGACGAGTGCAGGTGGCTGAGTGCGCGCGGGGGGATCGCGATCTCCGTGCGTGCAGGTTCCGGTAGGATCGTCAGAGGGAGGCCGGCGAGCGAGTTGACGTCTGGGGGCGTAATTGGTGAAGACTGCTCCTGCGGGGGCGGCGTCGACTCGGGTGTGGACGTGTGAATAGATATAGCGTGTGTATGGCGGGCGGGGTTGACATGCGATGCTGCTGGGTAGAACGGCGGGGCTTACGTCTAGGCTGTGGTCGGGCAGGCGGGTGTGACTGCGGCTGGGCCTTGGGTACGCGCCGTTGTTTGCGCGGCAGATCAACGAGGATCTCAATTTCAGAGTCGTCAGAGTCGTCTTGGTCCTGTTCATCTAACACGCGTCGTCGTTGGTCGTTGTCTGCGTGGACTGGTGGTCGGTGTGTGCAGATGTCGTTTCCCCTTTCTACGTGGTGACAGAGCCTGCGCACGCGCGTGCGTACGAGCGCGTTTCGTCGGCAACGGAATGATAACCTCCACGCTCGCGCTATCCCCTGGAGCCTCAGCGCGTGTCTCCTTTGCAGACCGGCGCGTAGTAATCGCCGCCGGTGCTGACGCCGACGCCACCACGTTAGGATTCGTTGAGTTGTATGTGAATGCCGCAGCCAACGCCTCGTCGAGGGGCGTGGGGATCTTGGACTTGTCGCTGTCTTCCTCGTCGTCGTCCTCATCGTCCACCACTACCACCGTCTCTTTTGCCGCCTTCTTCGTCGTCTTCCCACTAGGTCCCGTGCTGCCAGCTCCGGGCCAGTTGTTCTCGAATGCGACTTGCAGCACGTGCACGAGTTCCTTCGGGCCCGCATTGTCCCCTGCCCGCGCCTTCCCCTTGGCTGCTGTCTGGCGCTGGCGTGTGTGGGACCGTTGCTTAACCGGCATATAGTCTGACTTGCGCGCGCCGGGTGGGAGGGGCGGTACGAGGACGTACGCCATCAGCTGCCCTGTCCCCTCTGTTTCTTGGTCTTGCGCGGCTGCGCCGAGGAGGTGGTAGTCGTGAGGAGGATGAAGAGGAGTCGGTGGATATGATGTCCAGGGGATCGTGGTCCCTATCTCCGTCACGTTGGCCGATGGGAGGCTCAGACGAGGTGCTTTCGGGGGAGGGGGACGGGGACGGGGACGGGAGGAGAGGGGCGTCTTTGACATGCGGCGTGAGCGTACACGGGATTGCGAGGACAAGGAGCGCCGGAGGCACCCGCAGGAACAGGAGAGGACTGGCCCTGTCGCACGGCGTATGTATGCGCATAGAAAGGGCAGAAGGGAATGGACATACCTCAAGTCACGATCGCGCATCTCGACGTCGTTGTCCGTGCTTTTTCGTGCTGGGTCCGTTTGGCCGTCGTTCTCACGAGACACGCCGGGACCAGTGACGGGGATCGCCGTCATGTCGTTTTCCCCGTTCCGGCGGCGATGATCTGGACGGCGGGGCGAAAGGCGAGGGAGAGACTGACGAGGAGGCTGACGCGACTGCGGGGACAGGGGACCTTGGCTGTGTGAGATAAAAAGGCGTTATCGACCGAAATCGCGTTATGTGATAAAAGACCTGCCTGGAGCAAGTCAAAAGTCGCGTTTGGGTTCGACAGTGACGCGTCGTTGGGCGACTAGAGTCGCGGGACGGGGTCATCTCGATCGAGGGTGATGTCTGCCACGAGCCCGATTCGTGTCGTGTGCATTGGGAAGGAATAGCCTGTTTGATCGTGGCGCCGATCCGGAAGAGACTGACTTTACCAGTAAAACCTCACATGGGCCTCACTGCGGCCACTACTTTACGAGATCGTCCATGCCAGTGCAGTTCTCTCGAACTGCGTGGCGCAAAGACTGACTGAGAGCGACAGTGGCAAATACCGTGACGGTGATTTGTACCGGTGAAGTCTATCAACACCCCACACAGGCCTCAGTAGCCAATGAGAGATCGTCCTTGCATGGTAGAAGTGGCGCCATCGAGGGAAATGAAGAAACAAAGGCGTGCCGGCCCGTGTTACCGCGCGTTGTTTCTCTAGTGCTTGGTTTATCGACACCTCGGAGTCACCTCCTGCTCCCGTTTCCATGCCTCGGGCACTCGCTACTCCACCCTCTGAGTCCTCTTCCAATATCGAATGCATCTTCGACGCCGCTTTCAAATCGTACAATAAAAAGACCAAGAACGATCTTAAGAAATACGATCTCTTCAAACAACTGGAAACATGCAATTCTCTCGCTGCCATTCTGGCCGTGCTTCAGGCCTCCCAGTTTGATCCTCTCGGACTGCTGGCGATGACAGGTTGAAAAAATGGCTCGTTCCAACCATCAACGTTCTTTATGCCTTCTCTGGGACGCTCAGCGAAGGTGTCGCTTTGGTAAATATCCACTCCTCTGTCGTTGAACACTTTTTGAAGTCATTATCATTCGCCGGGTATTCTCGCCTGCCACAATAGTTTCGCTGGCGTCGGTGTCCTCCTCTTGGACAGTTTCTCTGTTTCTTCCCTCCTGCCGCGTGGGGGTACTTCGGATGTTGAGCGTTCTTAGGCAGCTAAAGATGTTGCTGCGAGCCAAGACATCCTTGTCGACATCTTCGGACGCATCGAAAGTTTCTTCGTCCGGCTCGAGATTTATACCGGGGTCCCGCTGACTCCGGCAATGACGGAAATAATGGTGCAAATCTCAATTGAGATACTGGATATCCTTGCGACGGTCACAAAGGAAATGAAACAGAGTCGAGCGAGTGAGTTCGACCCCGCTGTCGTTGGTCGATGTTCAGAAAAATTTGTAATGAAGGTGGCAGGGCGGACGGATCTGGAGGATGGGCTAAAGAAGCTCGAGAAACTGACGAACGAAGAGGTCGCATGGCAAGCGTGCAGATTATGAAAGTCATGCACAAGATCGATATCAAAGTGACGGGGATCGACGACGGTGTGAGGGGTGTCGACGAGACAGTGCAGGTTGTCAACAACAACGCCAAAGCGGTTGACGATAAGGTGCAAACAATAGCTGACGGTAGGCAAAGTCTAATTCGCAATTTACCGGCGTCATCTCCAACTTTTATGATCTAGACGGCAACCGCAACCGCAACGAAAGTGAAACTAATCCTTCGACAAACGGCGGACAAAGTGGACAACGTGAAGCGTTCGTATCCAGTCCCGTCTTCGCTGACAGTCGAGTATATAACACGACCACAGGGTGCCAATTACGGGAAAGCCTTGGGAAATGGCAATCTTCGCCGGATTCATCCACAAACCACAACATCGCCGGTGATCGTAAACATAAGGGAACAGCGGGGTGGTTCTTTGAAAGTAACCGATTCGAAAACCGGAAGGTGACCGGTTCCCTGCTGTGGGCTCATGGGAAACGTACGTTGCTTTTCCCTGTGGCTTCGCCTTTTAGGTGATCTTACCGCACGCTTCGCAGCGGGCTCCGGGAAGACCGTCCTATGATTCGTCACTCCACATATCTTGCGATATTAGGAAGCTTATGACTACCGAGTAGCTCCGCAATCATTAACGATCTCACAACCCTCTGCGAGGCTGGATTTACTTCAATGGCCTATTTTTATTTTGACTTTCGAGATCTCGACAAGCATGCCCGCCGCAACTTTCTTTCGTCACTCCTCATCAGACTCTCTACACGTTCCAATGCCTTTTGCGACATACTCTCCCGTCTCTATGAGACACACGACAACGGCGCGCATCTGCCTAGCGACAAAGCTTTAACCCAGTGCCTAGGAGATGCTCACGCTTCCGAATCAAGGCCCAGTTTATCTTATCCTAGATCCCCTTGATGAGTGTCCCGATACGTCTGATGTCCCATCCGCCCGCGAACAGGTCCTTGATCTCGTAAAGGACATCGTCGGCCTTCGACTTTCTAGTCTCCACGTCTGTGTTACGAGTCGCCCGGAGGTCGACATCTGCGATGCATTTGAGTCACTCACGTCTCAGACGGTTTCGCTTCGGGATGAACGCGGACACAAGACGGACATCACCTCCTATGTCAGATCGGTCGTCTACTCTGGGTCGGGTAAATTTATGAAGAGATGGAGGAAAGAGGACGAGGAACATGTGATTGAGACGCTCTCTGAAAGAGTCGACGGAATGTTTACGGATGATTATGACCCTGGTTGATGGAATTTAATAGGTCCCAATGGGTCTTTTGCCAGTGCCAGCTCGAAGTGTTGCGAAATTGCCTCCTACAGAAAGTCCAGCGGGTCCTTAGAGAACTGCCCAAATCTTTAGATGAGTACGAGCGCGTGTTGAGGAAGATCGGGAAGGCCAACCCAGATCAAGCTTATCGTCTATTACAGTGTCTCAGTGTAGCGACTCGGCCGCTTCGTGTCGCTGAGCTTGCAGAAGTTCTTGCGCTCGACTTCGATGGGGCGAAGGAAGGGATACCGGTGCTGAACTCAGATTGGCGATGGGATGACGAGCAACAAGGTGTCCTATCTACGTGCTCGAGTTTGATCGTCGTCGTAGATGACGAGGGTTGTACAATTCGCACATTTCTCGGTGAGAGCTCTTGACTTCGGATCGGCTTGCCAGCCTAACAGCAGACATTTCCCGGTTTCATATCCGTCTCGAGCCGGCCCACACGGTGATCGCCCAGGCTTGCCTTGCAATTCTTCTTGAGTTGGATTACGATGATACGGTCGAAAGTAGTTCTCCTCTGTCCCACTATGCCGCTGAGCATTGGGTGGAACATGCCCAGTTCGAGAACGTGCTGTTATATGTAAGAGATGGGATACAGCGTCTTTTTGACCCTACAAAGCCATATTTCACGGCATGGCCCGAGTCGTTTGACATCGACAAAGGATGGCATTCTTTCGTACTGAATGCTTTTTACCCATACGATGCTTCCGACTTCAAACGGGCCCCGGAACCTGATGCACCGAGCGAAGCCGACGCACCGCTGTGCCTATACTACGCAGCATTGTGCGGATTTCGTGACCTAACGAAACGTCTCATC
>JAKELI010000618.1:0-27501 GCA_021525025.1 Lactarius hengduanensis
TGAGCGAACCCACCGACGCGGACGCCCCCATTCGATGGCCAATCACACACTCCAGTTTCTTTCTCTGGATCAAATTAAATCAGTCCGTCTTCCGGTAATAGCGCCTTCGGTTTACTCATCCTACATTCAAAGTTTCATAGAAACGGGTGCGTGGACCCATTTCGGATCCAGGCCGAGCCCCATTGAATGCTTGACAGCTATCTCGTTATTCCTGGGTTCCTAACTCCAGATGAAACAGACGCTCTCTTAGCCCGTTCGAGGGAGCTCCTCCACGAGTGTAGCTTACAAGATCACCCTTTGTGCGCTTACCTAATCACATAATCCTGATTACGCGGAGAATTCATTATAGGTCAGACCAAATTCACAACGGGTGACAACAACCATGTCGGTGACGAATACTTCCTTACGTCCGGAGACAAAATTCGCTACTTCTCGAAGAAGACGCTATCGACGATCGCGGAGACCTGACACGAGAGAAGCACCATGCTGTCAATAAGATCGGTCATGGTCTCTTTTTTTCTTGCCTTACTACAAACCTTCCCCTAAGGCTAAACATTTTCCCCAGCCCTTCATGAGCTTGACCCCGTGTTCAGACGGGCGACACTGCAGAACGGAAAGCTCCGTGATCTCGTGCGCGATTTGCGTTTCCATCGTGATCCAGTAGGTGGTATTTTCGACCAATCTCTGCCCCCCCAATGCTCTCTGATTACGAATTATTTCCGATACTAACGGAAACACTGCCACCCCCAGCTTTACAGTCCATGGTCATCACCAAACAACCCCAGATAGGTGGAGAAGGTACCGCACTCGTGATCGTTGGCCCCAATCGACCTCACTGATGTGGCTGTATATGCTGTAGTTCCCGAGCATAACGACTCGTGAGTGTCCAATATGCTCAACCCTGGTCGCCGGTTAGCATTTAAATTCCCTGATCGCAGTACTTCTTGGTGAGCCGCCCAGCCCTTCTTTCTGATGGTAGCGCCACTAATCCCCTGCCAAAGTACCACGTCTCCACCTAGTGCACTAGGCTTTTGGATAGCGCTGGAGAATGCACCTCGGAAAACGGCGCGATGTCCTTTCTTCCCGGTTCGCATCTCACCGCGTCAATCGTGAAGCGCTTTGTCCGCCTGCCTTCGGGGGTACTGGTTTCGAACAGCTTCTTGATCCCAGCCACGTATCCACTCCACGGGCATGTACGTCTTGGAGGAATGTAACCCCGGTGAGCGATTTTGCTGTGCTACACACTACTGTAGAAAACGTTCCTAATTCTCGGCCTCATTGCACCAACTTGAAGGCGACCTCGTGCTCATCCACGGGTCAGTACTCCATAAGTCAGGGCGCAATACCAGCGCAAAGACGCGTTTTGCATACACATTCCACATGATTGATTCCCCTCCCTATGCCGAGTACGACGAGAAGAACTGGCTGCAACCCACAGAAGCGATGCCGTTCTCACGTGTTCTAGACACGCCGAATCCAGCCGTACTCAAAGAGGTGGTGTAACAGCGTAGCACGTTTCAATAGGGGCTTTCGAATTTCGGAGTTGCCGCAACGGCGATTCAAAACGACTGATGGGTTTTTTTTTGGCTGGTGCAGCGTCAAATCGGTCGTTTTCGGATCGCCCGCGATAAGCCCCTATTTTTTGCCCTACGTTTTTTTTTGGCGCTCGGTGCAGTTGTAGGATATGGCTTCGCTATTCAGCCACCGCTCTCTTTGTATGTTGTGTCGTTACAGATCTACCTGAACCGGTCTTTTCTATACAATTTTTTTTCCTCTTTACTCTAGCTCCACTTCGATCCTTGCCATTCTCAGTACAATTTCAGGAGTCAACACCGCAAGCTCGTCAATCAGGGCAGGCAAGAACGTTCCTGGCCCGCGCACTTCTTCTCTGCTGGCAGCACGCTGGGCAGCAATGGTCAAAGCGAGCGTACCGGCAGCGGTCGCAAGAAGCATGTCCCCCTGTACAAGTGCCCCTTCGGAGATGCCTGACGTAGCCATGCTTGCCGCACCACAAAAGGTGGAGATTGTGGTGCCGAGCACGCACCCTGCGCCTGTGATTTGACCCAAGAGCTCGTGGCCATTGGACATGCGGATGACGGTGCTTCCATCGGAGAGGTAGTCGATTGGGCCCGAGAGCAGTACTATGCACCCTAGAGTGGTTCCTCAGCGAACACTGTAAGAACGACGATCCGCAAGGTAAAATCACGAACGGTGGTTGCGAGCGAGCGAGCGCACGATCCCGGGGGCATTGGCGAAGCCGCCGATGCTGTCTACGCCTTGGGCCTTAACCTGGAAAGTCAAAAAGATATCTCTCAGATACCGTCGTTACTCTTCGTGTAGGCGGACCTCGTTTGAGTCGGCGAGTTCGCCTATTTCCGCTGCATTTCCCTTGATCACCGTCGGCTGCCACGCATCGAGTAGCTCTGTGAATCCCCCACATTGGTGAGCACGCGGAAAAGCTGACCCACAAAGAAAAAAAAAAGTGCTCACTGGCGGCGGTCGCGCGGCGGAAACTGGTCGCGCCGACACCTACAGGATCAAACACCACTGGCTTGCCGTTCTGGTTTGCGTGGCTGCCCGCGGCGAGCATCCCATCGAGCGCGTCGATGGTCCCGAAATTGATGAGCAGACCGCCGGGCATGCGCGCGAGATCGGCCTGTTCCGCTTCTGCTTCTGCCATGATGGGCGACCCGCCGAGCGCGAGAGTGACGTTAGCGGATTGCGTCTTGACCACGTTGTTCGTGATCTAGGAGCGAACAGCGCAGCGTCAGTTAAAACACAGGAGCATGCACACAACCCGTGCGTATGAAGGTGGGGAGGTATATATCTACCTGGTGCACAAGCGGCCGCACGCGCCGCACGGTGTCGACGAGCGCGGCGGCAGCGGCGGCGATGGCTTCGGGCGTATATTGCGCCTTTTGTTCGGGCGTGACTAGGAAAGCCGTGGGCCCACGGGACGCCGCAGCTGCCCAAGCGCGGAAGGTCTGCACAAGGCGCCGCGCAGCGGCCTGGGGTTCAAGTGAGGCTACGATGTCCGACACGACCGCGACGCCGTCGAGGGTGTGGCCTGTGGGAGACGCGCAGCCGTGCAGCGTGCGAAGTAAGTTCGTCGACTTTATGCCGCCTGCGCAAGCCGTGCATCAGCGCCGTGCGCCCTTGTCGAGTTGGAGGCTACCAATCGCAACGGCCTTGACGCCGGTTCCTTCGAGCACGCCGAGCATGGCGCGCACACCCGCGATGCCGCACACGCGCCCCGGCGCGCTCACGTCCTTCGTGCTCGTCGCGTATACCGCGCCGAGACCGACGTAGTCTGCGCCGTCTTCGACCGCCTTGCGCGCTTGCTCGGGCGTCGCGCACGACACACCGACGATCGCGCTCGGCGGCAGTAGCTTGCGCGCGATGGCGAAGGGCATATCGGTCTGCCCAAGGTGCACACCAGCGGCGCCGGACGCGAGCGCGATGTCTACGCGATCATTTATAACGACGGGTACGTCGTAGCCCGCGCACAGAGAAATGGTATCTCTGGCTATCTCAAGGAACTATTCGGGCTCTTAAAGGAGGACATCGGAACAGATCGGTACGCTCGGGTAGCGCACCTCGGCGGTGTCCACGCTTTTTTCGCGGACTTGTACGACTGTGACTCCACCTCGAAGAGCCTGCGTATACTAATGGGGTGAGCTGCTGATGGGCGAGATGGAGGACGGACCTCCTCAAGAGAAGCTAAGTAACTCTAAAAAATGAATTGGTGGAAAACGCGACGTGTTCAACACAGGGTACCTTTCCATGCGGGAGGAGATCTCTCCCAGTAACAAGGTAAAGCGACAAGTCGAATCCCGGTCCCAAGGATCTGCCTGCGCGGGAAGGCTGAGGGGTAGTCCTAGGCAGCGGCTCGAACCCATGGGTAGAGCGGGGAACTGAAAGAGGTTAGACAGAGTCTAAAATAGCTGAGAGTGCTGCTGACCTGGTGTGTTCAGTGGTACTTCCGACTCGGACATGCTAGCTGCTTCAAGGACCTTCACTCGCAGTTGGCGCCTCCCCCAGACCGATAAGATCTTATCGGGGGTTCGGCCCGTCACGGCCCGGTAAAAAACAAACATATGAAGGGAATTATCCGGTATCGCATTATTTTAATCCACGTCAAACAGAACGCTACAATGAGCTACTGTACACTAAAAGGCATACGACAAGCGTCCAAGGAAGGGAATAGCAGCAGCAGCAAGAATAACAAATACATAGAGCATCGTAGCCAAAACCTATCTTTGTCCATTTCAAGTCATTATTCCATTACTTCTCGTGCTTAGTATGTGTTTTGGGGGCGACGCCTGTACGAGCCGAATATACCACATCCTGCCGTGCAAAAGGCAAGTAAAAGTGCGACCAAGGCCCCGAGGGTCAACCATGTCGCGTTGCCGTATTGTGAGGACCATCCAAACTTGCGGAATTCGTGCCGCGCGATGCTGAACAACACCATATCAAGAACGAACGCAACGAGCGTGACAAGGGCGGCTAATGAAGAACTGAGGGTCATGAGGACTGTGCCTGAACGATGGTATCCTGCGCCGCAGAGTCCAAATAATAGGGCAACGCCCGATAGACCAGCGGCGATGGGGTGTAGAATGAGGGTATACGTGAGATTGTGTATAGTGGCGGAAGACAATTCACCAGTCCTGAGGATATGTTAGCCTAAATTTGCCAGGGTCTACATCATGGAATACATACGCGATAGGAAAGCGGTATCCTACGTGAACTTGAGTTCCCGTGTAACCAAACACACCGAAATGATAGCTCAACCCCCCATTGGTTGCGCGAAGGAAATATACGCGATTCCAGGTCGGTGCAGAGACAGAGACCTGAGTACGTAGGTGAGCAGCGCTAACGTGTGAGTCAAGACGCGACGCGTACAAGGACGAGTAAAATGGTGGCAACGAAACAAAAGAAGAGACCTGGGGCGGCGGGAGAGGCCATTATGTGGAAACACGGGAAAAGGGAGGAAGGGGGGAGCGCGGGTGGGGAGGTTTGGAGCTGAGGGCCACCAGATTTATAGCTACTGACAGAAATAACTTAAGTGCTGGATATTTCCGTTACGTCATCCGGTGCACCGACCCATCGGTCACCGGTTCACTACCTTAGGCTGCCTCATATCCTTTCCTGCTATCCACTTGGCTGTGCAGATTTTTTTTTTGGAAAGGCCCTGCTGCGCACCTACTGCGCAACTTGTACAGCTCTACTAATCTCCTAGCCTGCCGCATTGTACCATAATTCCACAACTCTTGGCACCGTTCTTATCTCGCTTGTGGGTTCGGGTCTATGCGGTACCGTCTCGTAGTTGCGCCCAAGTATCCGTCGGTGGCTTAAATTTCTGTGGAATAGACTTGAACTGTATCGTGGTACGCTTCCTGCACAAGTCTTTGGTCGCCTGCGCTGTGGATCTTGAAAATGACCTCGGGATCACATTTTTTCGGAGTGTGGACGACCGACCACAAACATTATCCTTTAAAGCCCCCCATATTTCAACCCTACCTGATTCAACTTCACTTAATTCGGAGGTGTAATAAGCTAAGTATCTCTGTGCGCCAAGAATGAAGCGCATTCGACAAGCCGCCTTTAGAATCCTCACGAAGCACGTCCCTTGTTCCTTCTTTCCTCCGTATGGTGACTAATCGAGGGCCGAACCTCCTTCAGAGAATCAGGGTCTAATAAAGAGGCAGGAGTGTCCCAAGAAGTCCGAGTTGAGGGAAATATCCATGACCAATGGGGCATCGCGCCGCATCACTTCCCGACCCCAACGCATGAGAAGGCTACGAGAGGTGGCGTTCTCAAGCACACACAATCTATGCCTTTTTTCTCCAGAGAACCTCGTACCGTTTCTGGAGATATTCCTGCAGCTACTACTTCGTCTCGACCTCCGCCCACCAGCCGACATCTCAGAAAGAACTCGAAAGCTGCACGGATCCTGGGTATCACAGGCGCTCCAGAAGATAGTAGTAATGCTGACACACCTCCTAACTATGGGGGGATCATGTCTCCTCCCCTATTGCCGATGGACGCCGATCCATTTTCTGGCCGTCCACTTGGGGCTCTTGTTATTGGATCCGGGAATCCCGCGGGTCTGACGCAGGCCATGCAGCTAACACCGCAGCATGTTCCTCAGCCAGCTTCCGCTCCGGTGCCTGCAGAACGTCACACTGCCCACACATCTACCCAGCACGTCCACGCATCCCAACCTGCACATCATCTCCCCGTAGGCAGTGACGCTCAGCGCATCCCGCGATCTCGGGCTCGTACAGGTTCTACAACCGTTAGCGCCGTTTCTGCACGCAGTCACAGCCATCCACCCCCTATCTCATCGGCACCTGGGGGCGCTGGCACCCTCTCCCAACCACCTTTATATCCTCCCAACCCCACTAATCTTGAAAACACCCGAGAGCCTGGGCCAACCTCCACTCATACTACCCACCAAGCTGATGGTTTAGGCCCGCGTGTTCGGGACGCCGCAGTCACGCACCGCAAGCGCTATCAGAACAAGTACGACCCTGCCCCGACGCCCGTTCCGCGTCTCAGAAAAGCCCATTCGAGCTTCGTACTCTCGAACGGCCCCATGCCGCCTCTGCACGCGCCGAAACCTTTAAAACTCACGGGACAACCCAGTGTGGAGATCCTGCACGTACTGGCAGAATCAATCAGCACGGAAACGAGCCGTCGTAATGATCAAAAGGCGGCGACAGCGGCGACTGAAATATGGCCACCTGCTCCGGTGATCAGGCCATTGCGGATGGCCATGCCGCTGCCGCAAGCAGAGAAGGATGCATTCCGAGCTGCAGCGATCGAGGCGGACAAAGCGTACCGCCAAATTTGCTATGAACGGGGACTTCCAGAACGCGTCCACAGTGATCGTGGCCGTGATGCACGGCGTAGAGAGCGTGATCCAGGCCGTCAACGCTCACGCCATCATCGGCGCGCAGCGACGGAGAACTCCAGGAAGCTCGGCGGACGAGAAGTTGAGTATCGCACCCTGGCGGACTACGGATACTACCCTGCAGACCAGCTGTGAGCGGGCCGTGCTCAGTGACGAACTGAGGTGTGTGGCTGTGGTGATAGTACTGAGGCTACCCAAACTGCTTTTGTTTATGTGCCCGATTTTGCTCAACCCGAGAAAGTTAGGCGTTGTTCCTGGCCGGTCCCTGGATAACGTCGTGTTCCCTCCATAGTCGTTTGTATGCTTTACTGTTTGTTACTGTCCAATTAAACAATGCCATTCTTTCACTGGATCACGTGACTATTTCCCGATCAGACACACTCAGACACACTCGGAGGCACGGTTCACTTCGCTTAGAACCACGTTGTGGAAAGCCACGTTCCCCGTGCTAGGTTTGTCTGTGGTATTGGCGGCACTGTGTCAACTTGCGGCCGAGCTGGCAATGGCACACAGACCACATTAAGCTATATTTAAGGACCCCCATTCGATGGACTGTCCTGACTGTTCCACCCTACTCCCGCCGTGACTTGTTCCACCACAACTTCTCAAGTCCACCGTTGCTGTGATCAGCGATATTTTCCCATTATGAAGCTCACGCGTAAAAACACCCCTGGTCCCCTCCGAATCGAAAAGTAAGTTGACGCGTCGCGATCGGAACTAGAAAGTGATTGGAACACTGACAGGGAACGCGACCGCACATTGAGAGCTGGAACTCTCAACGACCTTCTGGACACGGACCTTTCCCGGGGATCGCAGCCCCCAGTTCTGTCGAAGGTGGAGCTACCGTCAGGGCTGGCTGAGAATCCTATTAAACGAGTCACGCCGTGGCTCTTTCGGCGAGTGAACGCACCTGTGTCTCCAACAACGAGGTACCCCGAAAAGGTTGCCACTGACGTCATTGGATCCGCGAAGCCACCTTCGTATCAAGAGAGCTACCCAAGTAAGGAAGAGTCCACGGGCGCCCAACAAGAGATCGAAATCGCAGTCACGGCAAAAGATAGCCACGCGGGCACACCCCCTTCTCAGTCACCGACACAAGCACCGACAGGACCAGCCTGGCTTAATAAGCCCAAAAGAACCGCGGCACCAAGCGATCACGCTGCTTCTAATTCGCGACAGTCGGGCTCCCGTAGTATCGCCGAAGAAGAAAGGTCTCGCCCTGGGTTCGCCGTCACACTGCCGCCTGAGCCGACCCACCCCCCGCGCTACCGTCCTCGCGAATCGTCCCTCACCCCAGCCCTTCCTCCATATTGTGCGACTGAGGGGAGCTCTGCGCGCTCGAAGGAACCATGGCCGCAGGACCGCAGGCGTAAACCGAGCTCCGCACTCGGCGGTGGCGGAGAACCGCGTCTTGCGCTGCCCAGCGGCCACCCATTGCTACCCGACTCGGCGGTATCTCGCATCCGGGCTGCGTACAGGGTATCCAATGAGCTCGGAAGCGCCGTCATGCTGCAGGAAATGCGAATGACGACACCGGCGGACTACAGGCGACCGGATGCCGCGTTGGCCTCGCGCGGAACGCGGCGCTTCATGTCAGTCACTGAACGGGAGGGCTCTCGCGAGGTACATGCGCGTCTGGAACGGCGCTCCAGTGAACGTGGGGCACGCCAGAGAGCATTGAACAAGCCTTCTGACGATGGTGGGCGGAACTACCATGGAACGATCCACCGCACGGCCTCCGAACGCGTAAAGATTCGTGACATATCGCGACGATAAGCGCTGGACTAGTCTGGTTCACTCGTCGACTCGTCATTGCATTTCAACCAAACTCCTCAAACACGCTCACTTTCTGCTCAGATCTCAGTCATGTCATCATTTATGGTTATAGTATTAATCGGCCTCCTGGAAATTATTCATTTGTCACTCTCAGTTATGGAAGGTGTTGAGCTTACTGTACTACTTTCGCTACACCACGCTTGCAAACCAAGCGCCAAGTCTGTCAGCTGAAAGACTAAAACGTTCTATGATAACACTCACTCGTGACCGTGATTCGTTATTGATGTCATGTGACAGCCACGCTGGGCTCATGGCTCACCAAATCCGTTTGACCATCGTGAACCGCGTGAGCTCTTCGAGTTTAGGTCTATCTCGCTTCCCGCCATTGCCTCGGCTAGGGTCAATAGCACCATTTTCAGGGGGACGCTCTCCGATCTCAGAGACAGGTACGGTGTCGTCACGCGCATTTTGCAAAATATCTTTCAGCTCCCGGTTATATTTCTGTACGTCGGATACACGTTAAGAGTCGTCGCCACCGAACAAAAGGGTGACTCACTCGTTCTTCCTGTCCCTCGCCAATTGGGTCCCTGCCAAAGTCATTGACTACGTCTGCAGCTTCACGTGCATCCATCCCCGCTCTGCGGCGCGTGGCATAGCTGACCAGACCAACACCCATAATCACCTTTATCAAGACGAAGCTGAACTTGATTGTCAATCCATGGTCGGGAATATAGCGATCAAGGACGTACCACACCCAGAATGTGAAGCCAATGACGCTCCACTTTACCCAGTAGAGCGTAAGCTCCCAGTCCAGACCAGTAGCGAATAGCTCTTGCCAACCTTCAACCGTCCACCACTGGAAGGAAAGGGAGAGGCCCGGTCCCCATGTGGTTGCCGCAGATTGTTCACGAAAGAATGAGGGTGAGGACGGACTGGCAGACGAGACAAGTAGGGCAACGGCTTGTGTGCCGATGATGATCGTGAGCACCGCGAGCGGGAGTGAGGAAAAACCGAGACGGCGAGCGACTACAGGAGACTGATCAACGTAGCTGTGTTTACGCGCGCTCAGCCGACTGCCACTCGCGAGGTCGCGGCAGAGCACATCTTTGTAGCGCTCGTAAACAGATGGGCGGATATGATTGAACTTGGTGATGAAGGCGTGTTTGAGCCAGTCCACGAGGGTCTCGGAGAGCATGACGGTCATGACGGGCTACGCATGGAATACGTGAATTGCGCGAAGGAGAACAAGGAACCAACCCACATAAGAGATTGTCCACAAAACGCTGCCACCAATCCAACCAAACGATTTAGGGAGAAACATCCCTCCACTGAAATCGAATTCGGACCCAGAGAGCTCGATTAAATTGCGAAAGGCGACAAAAGTGAGCATGAGGCCGAGGGTAAATCGCTCTACGATATCTGCCGAAGAGGTTTAATATTCTCGACAACGAACGAGATCGAACGAGATGACCTGCGCAGGTGATTTGGAACAAGTTGTCCTTCTCAAACTTTTTGAACACGCTGCCTTTGATCTCAACGAACTGATTGGACATGAGCAGGGAAAGGAGTGCGTTGTCGTACGAGTTTATGGCGACGTTCAGGCACAACATTTGGTATACCATCACCAATGCATGCGAAACTACACTCAGACATTCACTTCGCGTGACCAAGAGAGGCGTGTGAGACCATACCTGTGTATAACGTTGCTAAAAGGAAGAAAGCAACTGGACGGATCGTATGAGTAGTCACGGGTAGCCTTCGAGAGAGCAATAGAAGTGTCGATCGTGAAAACAAGCAATCAAGTATATCTTGACCAATGGATGCGCAAAGCCTATCAGCTATCTGTTGACAGGATCCCGAAGTCGTGAGTCAAAGCGCCCTATCGAAGGCGTAGAAGACAGATACATACTTCGAGCGCATTGAAGATCACATACAATTTGATTGTGTCTTGGCCGCGAATTGAGTGATATATCTTACTTGCGTCTGCGAGCGGGATGAGTATTAGGATCGATAGTGTGAGCAAGAGTGTCCTTAGAATGTCGGCTTTCTGTGAGGGTGGGAGAGGAACCTTGGAATTCGTGACAGTTTTGATGAAGAGTCGCCACAGAGCAAGTAAAAAACGGATGGGCTGGATAGTAAACGTGTAGAGGAATGAATCGAAGCAAAGAAGAACGCCAAAAGATATTATCTTTTAGGGGCTGTTAGACAAGCGCCAGTAGATATGTACCTGCTAAAGCGCCTACCTGCTCTATCGCGAGCGGTATGGAGAGGAAGTTGCTGACACGCTCCCACTTCAATTCCTGGTGGGAGTCGAAATCAGTTGCTAATAACTCTTCTCTCAGGTAGTCCCAAAGAGAAAAGGGAGTGTTGTAGACATCAGACTGTTCTTGTGCTGGTGGCAACTTATACTGCTCTCCATTGGATACTGGAGGCGGTGGAGACGACGTTATTGGAGTGGGCGGCAGGATGCGTAGGTAAATAGTGGTCCGTCTTCGCTGGGACTAGATACGCGGAACCTGCGCGAGTCCTGCATACCCAAGTGGGGGTCGCTCAGTCTCCTCAGGGGATGGATGCGAAGGGGTTGTGGATGAGCAGGCACGGGTAAGGTATTACCCTCAAGCTCTGAGTTCCACAAGCCTGGGTCGTCGCCCCTTTCATGTGCGGACGACAATGAGATGTCATTTCCATTGCTCAGACTCGAGGATCGGCGGCGGTGACGTGGTCGCAAGCGCGGAGTATGTGTGAGGTTTGTATCGAAGATAGTGGTACGAGTACCCTGACCCGAGGAAGTCGAAACTCTTCGGGATGTTGTTGGGCATGGTGGAGAGCTTGGCAGTGTCATTCTCCTAAACGTTCCGGGCTGCCGTCAGCGCTCGGGTCAGACCAGACGCGGCGGGCATCACCAGCTGTCGCACCGTCCGGCCCGATAAAGTGTCTACCCAATGTATCATAGCCGTCCGAGTCCGAGCAATTGAAGTCGTTATATCCTTCATGGGACCCACTCCAGCACTAGGACCCTCGCATCGGAAGAAAAGGTCCAAAAAGAAGTCAAAATTAAATGCCCCTCTTCGGTCGTCGAAGGCAAAGCGATTAGCGGAAAAGCAACAAATCGAGGCCCTGGAGACGGCCACTCACCAATTTGTGCGCGAGGCCGTTTGCTCAAGTCCTCTATTTCTTTTATTAATCAAGTCAGGCCGGGACAGATGACTTGAGATCTTTCACCGACCTACCCATCTCAACTCTGACAAAGAAAGGTCTTGATGTCTCGTCTCCGCTCTCTGTTGCGTTGTTGTTCAATAGTCGTCTAGGTCTGAAGAAAGCCTTCTTTGTTGAGATGACCGACGTACAGGTGAAAAGTCTACCTTTTTCGCTCAAGGGAAAGGACATCCTTGGCGCTGCACGCACGGGCAGCGGGAAGACCTTGTGCTTTCTCATCCCTGTCTTAGAAATTTTATACAGAAGAAAGTGGGGACCACAGGACGGATTGGGGGCACTCATCATATCACCCACGCGGGAGCTGGTGCGTGCATATCTCAGTGGTGTTCTCAACGGTTTTCATGCTTACCACCCTAGGCGGTCCAAATATTTGACGTATTGCGCTCGATAGGCGGGTACCACAGCTTCTCCGCTGGAATCGTTATTGGCGGAAAGAATCTCAAAGATGAGCGTGAGCGTCTCTCCCGAATGAATATCCTCGTCGCGACCCCAGGTAGATTACTTCAACACATGGATCAGACTGTAGGGTTTGATTGTGACAACCTTCAGTTGCTGGGTACGCTTTAACTACTGCCATTTCCACAATCACTTAGTTATCGGCCAGTGCTTGATGAGGCTGATCGCATTCTTGACATGGGCTTCTCGCGTACGCTTTCTGCGCTCCTTGGACATCTCCCAAAATCAAGACAGACTCTCCTTTTTTTCCGCCACTCAGACACAGTCTGTCTCCGATCTTGCGCGTCTTTCGTTGCAGGACCCTATCTTCATCAGTACGGACTCTATATCGTCTACTGCGGAAGGAAGTACGCATCTTGAGCTACCGGCCAACCTCGAGCAACATTATACTCTTTGCCCTCTCGAATCCAAAATGGACGTGCTCTGGTCCTTTATCAAATCTCATCTACAGAGCAAGACACTAGTTTTCCTGTCTTCAGCGAAGCAAGTACGCTTCGTCTTTGAGGCTTTTCGCCGACTTCACCCAGGCATCCCGCTGCTCCACCTGCATGGGCAACAGAAACAGCATATGCGTCTCGACGTAGTATATCGTTTTGGCCGAATGCAACACGCAGTGCTGCTTGCGACAGATCTGGCCGCACGGGGTCTTGATTTCCCTTCGATCGACTGGGTCGTACAGGCTGACACTCCTGAAGATGCCGCTACATATGTGCACCGCGTAGGTCGCACGGCTCGTTACGTGAAGGGTGGTCAGGCTCTGCTTTTACTATTGCCGAGCGAAGAGCAAGGGATGATCGAAGCGCTGAAGGCGCGCGGTATTGAAATCCAGAGCATAAAAATTCGTGGTAGCAAGACTTTCTCCATCGGAGACCAGTTACAGCGCCTCGCATTCCAAGACCCTGACCTTAAATACCTTGCACAGCGAGCGCTGGTGTCATATGTTCGGTCGGTTCACCTTCACCACGACAAATCAATCTTTAAGGTGGACGAACTCCCTATTGAGGCATTTGCGGCATCGCTAGGTCTCGCTGGCGCGCCGAAAATTAGGTTTTTTAAGCCGCGCTCAAGCAAAGGAACGCAAGAATGCGTCGCGTGACCATGTGGCCTCCCCATCGGAAGACGACGGAGAAACAAGCACCAGCCACGCTGAGGATAGTAGCGAGGAAAGTGAGAGTGGTGATGAAGACGTGGGCTCGTCACAGGACGAACAGGTTGAAAACCCCTCGGACGAAAAGGTTGAAAAAGCGGCAAAGGTGTGTTCCTCCTCTCATCTAGTACCCGATATACAATGACTGACGGCGAGTAGTCCGCGTCCGCACAAAATATGACCGCATGTTCGAACGCAAGAACCGTAGTGTCCTCTCAGAGCACTACAATAAACTCGTTGATCACGGCACGGAAGCCTCTGATCCGGATGAGGATTTCATCACACTCAAGCGTGCTGACCACGATCTCCCTTCCACTTCGGCGGCACTTCCTGTTGAAGAAAATGCGTCACAACGGCGACGGCGAGCTCTGGTGAGCAAGAAGGGGAAGATCAAGTACGGCAGCCTGTCGACCCGCCTCGTTTTCGATGATGACGGGGTCGCGCACCAAGTCCTTGAGATGAAAGGAGTCGAAGAGGTGTTTGGCAAGGGCGACGCAAAGAACGCGGCGCTGGAGGCGGGCCGAGCGTTTGGCGAAACGGAGCGCACGAAGATGGGCGAAGTCGACAAATGGGACAAGGCCGAAGCGAAGGAGAAGCGAAAGGAGAAGAAGAGGAAGCGGAAGGAGGCCGCGCGGGGTGTACGTCGTGTGCTTTCCTCTTCTGCGATTTGTTTTCAGTCCGCTAACCTGGTACAGGAACGAGACTCGGATGGGGGTGTGGATGGACCGACGACCGGGAAGGGTGACGTCGAAGACGATGGCTATGTCTCGCCAGAATTCGACCTACCGTCAGCGGCTGGGCACGGGGACAACCCCCCGCCAAAGAGCACAAGTTCCGAAGAACCAAGCGGACGCACCCACATCTCTGGGAGATGAAGAAGTCCTTGCGTTAGCACTATTACGCGGCCGATGACTCAGTCGTGGGGCCAAGACAGACTTCTATAACTTGCTGCGCAGCAGGGTGCAGTAGTTCTAAAGGCCTAATGCCTAAAGCCTTAATCACCGCTGACCCGGTATTTACGGAGCGCACAATAACGAAGCCAAAAAAAAGTAGCCAATTTTACTATGCCGTATAGCAGGGAGAGACTGAGGATTTGTGACCCCCGTCGCCCGAACTTGGTGGAACACTTCCTCGTGAGGGCCAATGACACAGTTTTTCGGCGTGGAGTTCATCAGCTCATCCTACTGACAACGAGCTCCGGGCCTTCTGCTGCTTGGCAGAGATTTCGTCGTGACCGCTGAAAAGTCTCGGTATTATTCTCTACAGTGATTACAAAATTCATGAGCGACATCTATGTGATGTGTAAAATACATTCGAAATTGGGAGTGATGAGAACATCTGGAATGAGATGTCGACTGAGGTCCACTACTACTCTCAGAACCACGCTGTGGAGTTGGAGCTAAAGAGATACTAAATATCGACTCCGAGGACTCCGAGGGTGCTGTCCAGGCGGTGGGACAACAATATAACCCTGTGACGTCTGCGGTTGCACAACACGCAGCTCATAATTCCTGGCACAGCGACCTACCTCGCCCAACCTGTGCGCGGCAAAGGGCCACCTCGGTCGGCATCGCAACAAGAGATGCAGCCAGGATCCCCAACGAGTCCGCCAGCCCGATTGCTCCCATCTTGAAAGCCCGTTCCTGCGCATTTGCCGGTTCCAGTCCTGCGCGAAAATACGCATTCACGCTTTGGTGGGTGAGCTATGGAAACATCTGAAAGCAGAAAGACGGGACGCTTACTACGAAAGCCCCCCGCAGATCCCTTCGACACTTATGAGGCAAAAGACAAGACCTGGGGCCAGGGCGTCGGGAAAATATCCCAACGCCGATTCAGAAGAAAGGATAGCTAGAAGGAGTCCTGAATCACTGAGGGTATCGGGATTGCACGTGTTGGAAGAGCAGGTAGCCCAAGTGAAAGGGATGAGCGAGAGAGAAAAACGGTACTTTGGTATACAAGCTGATCCGAGGAGTGTTACGACTCGCAGACGATAAAACAAAATACGGTCGCACCTGCCAGAGTGGGTAATAGTCCCTGATAGAATGAACAATGCGGCCGAATACTGGAGATGAGTCCGGTGTGGAAATAGGATATACTAGTGTAGGCGCGACGCCTTGGTTAATTGTATATTCGAACTTCACGAATGCCACGATAGGGTGAGCGGAATGGCATGCGGGAGAATAAGGGTGCTCACTAGGTATACAAAAACTGAGCATCCCATCCTATGAGCCTTCTCAACACTCTCGCAGAATTCAAAGATACATACATAATGGGGCCATGTAGCGGGGCAACATAGGCTTGAGTAACTCCCACTTATCGCTTAGACTAAGAGTCTTAGTCGTCAGTGGAGCGGTCTCAACCACTGCCTCTCCTGTATCTTCCTCTGACACAGGTAACGGCGTATATTCTGATAAGGGTAATCCGGCTTCTTCGGGTCGGAGAATACAAGAGAGGATAATGCATCAGGGCGCGGGAGGAGTAGAAAGTAGGTCAATGGGATGACGAAGGGTAGGACCTGCGATGTGAGGCTCGCTAAGCTACGAAACCTGCGTAGTAGGCTGAACGGCGTACTGAGGAGAGCCCAACGCCAATGCGCACGCCCAGTCCGCGAAGTTCCCACCAGAGAAATGCCCCCACGAGTCCTGCGGCACCGGTCCCAGATGCAAAGTAGCTGGTCGTTCCGGGTCAGGAATAAATGTCCAAGCTATGATGCGTGTGTGGGTGTTAGCTTACCCAACGCCACGTCCCGCAACCGAGGGCGGGTGATATGTTGTCGAGAGTTGCAAGAATGTCACTTCGCCGAGACCTGAATAACGGTTAGGAACGGACCTCTGACTGTGTCAAGCAAGACAAGTTCACCTGACGCGAGTGACGCACAACCGATGCCAAACAAGCGCGGGGAGAGCCCGTCCGAGGTAGCGACGACCTGAATGAGTTAAACAATGTACGCGCTCAGGCCTCGAATGGGACTTACAATCATCCCCACGACACTAAGGAAACAACAGCCTACGAGCCGTCGCACGTAGCGTATCCGGCCCTTGAGGATATACGGCCAGCTGAACTTGGCGACGATACTCGGGGCTATGTTCCAAAATGCGATGATGCCTTTGGGGGTGGACGGGGGCACGAGGTCGAGAGCGGCGGAGAGGATAATGACATATAGTACTATAGACTTATGAGAAGGTCACCAGTGTATGCACGCTGTCTAAAGCGCACCGTTGTTAATGAGTCCGAAAGAAAGAATGAGAGGCTAAGATGAAGAAGGCTTCTCTGCTGTTCTGATTATAGAAGTCAGGATGAGCCCGAATGGAACTGTCAGGAGCGGGTACTTACTCCTCATCTCAGCACTTTTATCGTTCTCAC
Source organism: Lactarius hengduanensis (assembly GCA_021525025.1). Taxonomy (NCBI): domain Eukaryota; kingdom Fungi; phylum Basidiomycota; class Agaricomycetes; order Russulales; family Russulaceae; genus Lactarius; species Lactarius hengduanensis. The sequence goes on from JAKELI010000618.1 coordinate 16,875, forward strand.
TTTGCGAAAGAAGTCTTTCATCCTCCTCGAGACGTGTTTCTGGGTCCATGAATGTAGGGAGTTCGAATTGTTCTGGTTGCTGTTCAAGTCGAGCTGACATGACATTTAAGGCCCACTCGGAGTAAGAGGCATGCGATGCGCTCCCTATTAGGAGTCGACCATCGTCTCCTTGCGCGCTGCCGTAGCTTCCCGCTCAAATACTCACGCAACTTCACTTCAAACGAGGTCGTGCGGAAACGCGGTCGACCGCCAAAATCTGCAAAGGCTGCATCAGAGCAACTGCCAAAGCCAAACACCGTCGTCGATGACCCAACGTCACAGAGGAGTCATTCCCTCGCTGCTTCATTGAATCGCTATTCCGACCTCCCTCCGCTTCCTCCTATCGATGACTGGCTCTCCCATTTTCCATTTGCGCCGCTTGTTGTGCGCGACCGAATATCCATTCGCGACCCAGTGACCGCGATACGCGTAGCAGAAAGTTTTGTCAACTCAAAGAAAACCTCGACCAGGAAACCCAAAGTTATCATTGAAGCATTCCCAGGTACGTTGATTTTTAATTCAGGATGATGTTTTCTTACGGTTGTTCTAGGTCCAGGTGCCCTCTCACGGGCATTCCTTACACTCCCGCCAGACAAACTAAAAAATTGATTATCTTGGAGGACCATGAACCGTATCTAGAGTATCTTCGTGTATGTTTTCACTATCTTCGGTGCCTTTTTATCGTTGAAATGTGGGACGCGTCTTAGCCTCTTGCCCGAGCGGATCCTCGCGTCAGAATTGTGCCTCAGAGTGGCTTCAACTGGGACACGTATTCTTATTTACTGGAAAGCGGGGATCTCGATGTTGATATTGCCCCTTGGGGAAAAAGTGCGTCTCCTCTGGCCCGTGAACCCAATATAGCTCTTTCACACACTTCACGCCCGTGCAGTACACCCCGAGTTACACTTTGTCACCCATATACCCCAAACAATTTCGGGTGAACAACTCGTCGCTCAGCTCTTCCGCTGCATGCCTGAAAATTCTTGGTTGTTCAAGTACGGCCGCGTACCCATGAGTTTTATACTCGCCGACTGGGTCTGGCGGGTAAGTTTTATTTTGTTGCCGTTCTCTATCAGTTCGTGACGATTTCCAGAGAATCTCTGCACCTCCTAAGGGCATTGAGCGATGTAAATTGAGCGTGATTGCAGAGGCATCCTCTCGCTTCTCCCCCTCTCTCCCGCCCGAAGATCTCTCTCCATTTTTCGAACACTTCCATCCTGCAACAACCTCCGTTCGCACCGGAGGATCCGCTTTGAGGCCTGAGACACGGCGGCGCGGAAGCCCGTTTCTCGCCGTAAATGTCGTGCCTCATGCTGAGCAGGTTTGTCGAATACAACTGCTTTATCTCGCTGTCGCTGAGTTCAGCTAGATTATAAACAAGGGCAAGCTCGACCAGTGGGACTATATCCTTCGCCGATTGTTTGTCCTCAAGTCAACACCGTTACGTGGGGCAATAAGTTCCCTCGCTCCTGGCGCTGAGGTGCTCCTTGATAAGCTCACAGATAAGGGGCTCCCCTTGGAGCAGCGCGTCGACATCCGTCTACCGGTAAAACAATTGACCGTCTCTGACTGGGTCCTTATCGCCCGCGCATTTGATGCGTGGCCGTTTGCCCCAGAGGTACATCTACCCACCTACTTTCTTACTAAGTCATAAACTAATTCGTTGGCCCCACCCGCACAGGACTTGAACATAGACTCTTTCGTATCCTATGATCGGGATTAATTGTCTAATCTATGTCAATCTGAATATAAATGCATAGCAAGCGTGACGAGGCGGTCTAAAATATTACAGAGTCCGTTAGGACAGTATAAACACATTCAGCCTCAACTGGCAGATATTTCATCTGGAAGATTTTGTCCAATCGAAGGTGGCGTTGCAGGCCAGTCAATAGGCTCAGGACTGGCACCTTCCTGCGCGTTGCTTTGAATTACGTTCATGTGAGGCACTGGAGAGGATCTTACCTCAACTAGTGTAACAACTTCGGTCGCCTGCGACTCTTGTTGTGGGTCCATTGCAGCCGCCTGTGACTCCAAATCTTCCGTATTTTGGGTTTGGGACTCTGCCATCTCGATGTCCTGCGACTCCGAAGTGTCGGGTTCGGTAGCACGGGCTTCCTCTGATGGAACTGCTCCACCCCTGGTACGAGCACGCTTCGCGGTCTTCTCTGGTGCAGGTACTGCAGGCAGACCAAACAATGTTGACTGCTTCGTGTTATCCTTTTTGGGTCCCCGTCCATTTACTGTACTTGCCGCGGCTGCGCACACCACGTTCGATATTGGCCAAAAAGCATATTTCGAGACATAACATACCCTTCCACTTGCCCGTTTCCGCAGCTTCGGCTTTATCGAAGAAACTCTCGCTCTTGTGCAGGGACTTGTTGTTCGGATGGTTTCGCGCGAACGGATTGCGTGAGCCGTCCGCCGCGTCGCTGGGCTTTTTCGCGAATGGGTTTGCACCTGTAAGGGAGGTTAAGCGACAGCAGAGATAGGTGAGAACGCGCGGACTTGGCTTTGGTAGCAGCAGCGCCGCGGCCTCGTCATCCTCGACTGCACGCCGTTTGGCATTATCGGGTAGGGCACTGCCTCCACGCGCGATAGTGTCGCCAACTGCCCGCTTCCGCTTGCTCTCGCTAGGCACAGCCGCATAGTCCTCATTCCCCGAGTACACATCGTCTTCCGGAAGGGGAGGCAAACTCGGGGTCGCGCGCGCCAGTCCCGGGCGATGCACGGCGGCCGGCGGGCCAAAGTCCTGAAACGCCTTCGATCCGTTGCGCGGGACGTCTGCCGGCGGGAGACGCGGTGGCAGTACGGGGTCGTAATCCCGCGCCCAGTCTCGCGGCCGTGGCCTGCCGTTGGCGACGCGATCTTCTTTGAGCGCCTGCATCTTCTCCTGGAGGCCGACGAGGCGGTAGAACGCGGCGACCTTCGCGGCCATATCAAATGACGACGTGTGGTGCAGCATGCGTGTGAGCTCGAGCGCACGCGGTAGCTTGTCGTTCTTGCAGGCGGTCTGGATGAGCTGGACGAGCTCCTTGTCGAGCGCGAGCTCACGTGCTAGAAGTTCGTCCGGCGGATCCTCATCACCGAGCGCGTCGCGCGTGATTCGGAGATGCATAGATTCGCGCGCAAAGCTGTAGATCTTTGTTAGGAACCTTTCAGCACTTGCACACGAAACTACACTCGCTGTTCCTCGAGAGGTGCGTCTTTTGGGTCTTTGCCACGGAAAGGTAGCCGTACCGGCAGATCCTGAATAAGAGGCCTTGGGAATGCTGGGTATTCTTGCCGTCCCTTCAGAATGAGGCACATGAAAGTGTCCTCACTGAGGCCAACTGGCCAATACGACTCATCCTTCCCCTGCTTCCGCTCAAGCTTTTCTGTGTCTAGAATGCGTACCCACGTTCCTCGAAGTGGGATCCTGAACCGTGGCATCAAATACATGACGCCGGCAGAGTCGTATACCGTGGGAGCCTATACAACCCTGAGTACATAAATGCCATATAAAAATACTGAGCACGTACGCCTTCTTCTGAGATGCCAATCCATTTTAAGGTGTGGGCTTTTCTTATGGGAAGCTTGCGGTTTTGCAATACGCACATGTCCTCGAAGTCGTAGAGTGTGCCCATTAAGTTCTGCGAGCCTGAAATTCATCGTTATAACCGTGCTGAACAAAACCCTCTCGAGGAATCTTTTACCGTCCATCGTTGTTGCGCCATCCCGCTGAACGACAAACACCCACTCAGGCCCCGCCACCATACTAACAAAATCTCCATCCAGCGCGATTGAGCACCGCTCGATACCCGTACCGCTCAAAAAGGTCAGCTCGTTATCACTTGTCGCTACCACGACATTGCCATTCCCTTGCATATCCCCATCAGAGAGCGTGCGCATTGATTTAGACGTTGCAGGTCCTCCCGCGGCTACACCGAGTACGCGGACCTTGTTATCAAGCTCGTACGTCCACTCGCCTTGTGTTGCCCAATTTCCGTACGGTTTATATACGACATGTGCTGCATGCTCATTTTCTGGCTGGCAAGCGTAGACCGCGCCGCGTGGCCCTGAAAAAAAGTCAGGTTTGTCCACTCATCCGAAGCGGCACTCACCTAGAGCTGCGAGGTCATATTTGAAGTGATCGGTGAAATGGTAGGCCTTCCGTGCGGAGCGGTCATGGAATTCTACGTTGACGATGTGGTGCGTGTCCTGATCAGTCACTTCAATGACTCCAATCATGTTGTATACTGTCGTACACGCGAGTTCAGCACCAACACTTGATTCAGTAGCAATCGCACAGACCTAGGTAGCGCTTTCTGTTCTCCATAGGGGTCGAGCCCGGCTGGAAGGCCGGCTGCGCCTTGGTGACACTTACTGTGGAGATAGTCAGGACACATTGTGACACAGGGGGATGCTCCTACCCATCTCCTTCACGAAAATGTCTCCATCATCCGCTCGTGCGCCTGTATCGTCTTCTAGTCCACCTCCAACATCATCCAGTATCCAATCTTCGTTTTCGAAGTCATCCACGCCACCGACAGCCACATCATCTTTTTGGTGCGACTTCGGGTCGTCGTCGAAAAGAGTAGGTGTAGGTCCCCGCCTCACGGGACGTGTTAAAGCGGAGGTAGGAGTGGAAGCTACCGGACTCGGGGAAGTGGATGGAATTGGGTCGGACCAGCGATAAAGGGAGCCAGCAAAATCGGTCCATGCGAGAAGGTTCCTGGTAGGCGAGAACGCTATCTGCGTCACGAACTCGGTGGTGGCATTTGGAAATCTGAGGGCCGGAATCGGATAGAGATCTCACTAAGCACCAAATAGGGACCTACGAGAAAAGCAACCTTCGTGTTTGTGTAGACCAAACATGCACATCTTTGCCAGTAGACGCGGCCAGGTATACGCCGTTTGGAGATAGCGCCAGCGCATAAATTGTACTGGAACTGCCACTGAAAGTAGATGATTTGGTCCATGAGTCACGAGCGATGGTCACAATCTCTGTGAGGGCAAAACGGTGAACAAGCGAGTGAGGACCCCAATCACAGATCACGCACCATGAGTACGAGTGGCCACGACGAAGTACTGCCCAGATGGATGCCAGACAGCAGAACAATCGTGAGCGAAATCTCGTGAGCTACAAAAGACATTAGACAACACTCGAAACTCTTAGGCTACCACGACCAACGTACTCCTTGTCCTTGATAGTAGGGATGACGCCGTCGATAAGTTTGAGCTGCCTGGGATCCTGCGTGACATCCCACACAATAATTTTTCCGTCCGCACTGCACGAAGTCTATATATGATTGTCAACAGCCAGCATTGCAGATTTGAAGCACAGGACAACAAACAAGAATAGTCCCGGATGGCTCCCATGTCACTCTCCGTACAACATCGTTGTGGCCGTGTAGAATCGACATGTTGACAGTATCCTCAATGTCGATCAGTTTTACGGTAGCCTCGCTGACCAGATCTATGACAAATGACGCGACTACAGACAAGAATATAACTCACTCGGATGAAACAGCGATCCGCTTTCCCGCAGGATCTATAGCAATGCAACGAATGCACGCTGCGGCAGAGCTAGTCACTACTGCCTCCATATCTGGATCCCCCGCCTTATACTGTCGTACATCCGAATCCTTGCTTCCGGAGAACCACGCGCTATTCTATCTGTATGGTCAGCAAGAAGTGAAGGAAAGAACAAGGGAACGTACGCTAGCAGCTAGCGTCATAATAGACTCTCCTGCCTCTATCGCTGTAGGTGGCTCTTGATCCTCTCCCTCGTCTGTCTTCCATAGTCGTACAATACAGTCATCCCCACCAGTATAGCATAAACTGGGACGCGGTCCATAAAGCTCAGAGAGATTACAAGCAAGCAAGCAGAAGGACTCACGCTCCGTCTCTGGAGAACGCAAGGGCTGTGTATCCGGGAGAATGAGCCAAATTGATCGCGGGCCTTGACACTGGACATTACGAGCTTCAGGTTTGTGATGATGCGAGACGCGTCAAGACGCGGTGTCGCGTAGGTCACAGCCATGGTCACTCGTTATGCATCACGCGTCACTAATCACGGCGCCACGGGCCCCTCGGTATTGCGAAGAAATTAAACGAAACCAATTAAAGAACCAGGCTCTATTATACGGTACTTCTGGCCATTACATACATATGCTGCTGTCGCCGTAATTGAAGACCTGGGGCAGCGACACGTGGGAAAGGTTCCGGGGGATTTCGCTTGAAAAGGCAAGTCGGTCAGGGCAGGTTGAAATAAGCCAAGGTCATCAGCTCCAGAAATCCTCATCCTCGTTGCATAAAGATTATTGCAATCGGGCTTGGCGACTTTAAACCCACACACTCTCTGATACCCTAACACACTCTCATCATGTCTGGCTCTGCACAGGACGTATTAGGCTCTCTCCTTCTACGGTCCAGTACACCAGGTTCGTGCACTCTTTTGAGTTGAATCCGCCGAGGGTTATACTCAATTGCGTTTTTGGTGACCTTTGCAGCACCTGAGGAGAAAGGTACGCAACCTTGACTATATTGCGCAGATGCAAGACTGAAATATCCGAAAAGTGCTCGTCTTTCTCGAGCGGATGAAGAAGTCAGAAGGTGCATCTTCCGCCAGGTCCGGATTTGACGAAGATTTCGAAACCAATATCAACGGTGATGCACAAGACGACATGCCTCCGATATGCAAGGAGGGAGCGCAATCGACCGTTGGCTCCCTTGTGCAGCGCAATGGTGTCGTGTGTGCTCTCCACTCGCTTTCTCCGGCACATCCTGATGATGCGACGCTAAACTTTAGCATCATGAACCCGGGCCGGACGATGAACCTGGTCCCCCACTATGAGTCCTACGGATCGTCGTTCGGAAACTTTGGTCCGATGCCCCCAGAGAGCGCTTTCGGCGGGGTCAGTCCGTCATCTCGCCGTATGACGACAGATGCTGATCTTTCCATCATAGTCTGTTCATGCCGCGGGTATCCCTCTCCCTAATTCCGTTGCCTCGCCGTCTGCAAGGGCCCGGACTTCCCGCACCGGCTCCCGTGCTTCCGCGTCCCAAAAGGCACCTTCAATGGTCTCTCGTTCACAAAAGGAAGCCGCCACTACTCTTGAAAATACGGCCATGGTCAGTAAACGACTCTTTCTCTCGAAGCTTTGCACCGATGTATAGACACTCCAAATACAGTCACCCAAACGTAGCAGTCAATCGGGCTTAAATGGCGACGCACGATCCCCCCCTCCTCGCTCCTTTGGGTCGCCCGCACCTTCTACCCACTCACGTGCAACCCAGAAGAGCCGTGCGACCGAGAAGCAGTCGACTGCATACCCCCGGTACCTTACCCCCGAGTCAGACGCATAGTAATATTGGCAGTGGATTTGCTGGCAAATATCAGCGCACTTACTCGCGTGCACCATCACTGTCACCGTCAGATTCCCCTTCACAGATGAAGCCGCAACGCAACGCTGTTAGATCTGTAGGCAAGGAGCCCTCGTTGCCTCCTGTTCCCCCCTCGGACGGTGATTCACAGACCGAGGCCGATCCCAAACCAATAAGCTCTCAGTTGAACGGAGATGGTGAGTTTCGTTTAAGTCCTCGGGTCATTTTTTTCAGCTTATGCAATGTCTGAAGTGCGTTCTCGTGCCGCCGGTCCGTCGATCCTTTCGAATGGGAATAACCGGTCCCAGCGGCCTTTCTCGCCATACCGTAACGGGCCGACTGAACAGGACCTCCTTCATGCTGCCATATACAACCTCAATATAGGCGTGCAAGCCCATCTTAATGGTTCTCCATCCAAGCACTCTCGTAGCTCCACACCTAGAGCGCTTTCACCGGGCCCCGATGATCTTAATGAGGAAGAGACAAGACTGGTGGAAGACGTATTAAACCAAGGTTCCAAGACACCTCGTACCTCATATGCGGCAACTTCAGTCCTGGAGCCGAACCAGTTCGCTCATTACCACGACATGAATTTATGTATCCTATTACATCAATTGGATGACCCGGGTCACACGAGGTTGTGAAGAAGGCCGTGCGAAAGGCTGTCAAATCCCGGGTCAACAGCTTGGCATGAAGTACGACAACGAGGTATGTCCACGTTTTTTTCCACGGGTGGACATGCTGCTACTGCGTGCTTGATGGCTAATACACGTAAAGACCATTAAGCAATCGAAAGTCGTTCCATGACCATGATCCAAGCGTGCATTTACGGCCCGATTACCAGCCTCCCCTGTTACCCGAGGTTTGTGCCTTCCCTCTCCTTCATTCCACCACCATGCCCGGACGCTCATTCCACTATTCTCGTTACCAGGAGCCACCGGAATGGGCCAAGGAGCTCCAGCGGGGCGTGTTCCTACTCACACAGAGGGTGGATAGCCTCGGGCCCAAGATAGACAGTATCAAGCACCAGGGAATGTCGCCGATGGATGAACGCCAGTATTATATGGACGAGCAGGCACCTTCAGAGATGTACACCCAGACACCCTTGACGCAAACGGTGAACATCCAGACGCATCCAACAGGCACGGTTGGCGACGAGTCCATGTTCCAACCGGCCACCGACATCCATATTGCGGAATCAACCCACGGCAAACCCTGCCAGGTTCCATGCACCACCATGATGGTTCAACTCATGGTCTCACCGAGCAAGAGGAGTATGAGAGGAGGAAACCGAAAACGGGCGTGGCTATGGCCAGACCTCAACCCAGGGCGATACGCACAATCGTGGCCTCAGTGAATACACGGGTAATCGTGACTCTCCAGGCCAGCAATTCCTCGAAGAGGAACTTTATAAGCTTCGTGTCCGAGCGGGTCCCGGAAGTCAGTCCGGCAATACATAAGACCTGGGAGTTGGCTAGGGATAACGGAGATTACGAGGACGAAGACCCGGACGGACAAGCTGCGGTGACTGAATCAGGCGCGCAAGAGACCAACCCTAGTGGCTACGGAGACCGTAGGGCCTCTTCCCCTTCTCTTTCACCCCTACCTTCTGATCGGGATGTACCTCTAGGTCAGGTTTGGCAACAGCAACCTGCAAGCGACTATAACAACGAGCCGCCACAGCTACTCCCATGGCAGCGCATTCACCAACGCTTGCTTAATTGGGCTATCGTCTGGCCTGTCTCTGAGCTTGACAATGCACTCAATAGCACGACGCGCGGAAACCAGGTTGACGAAGTCGCCCTCAGCATTTGGTCAACGCAGACGTACAAGCGATATGTGCGCAGCAAGATGACGGACGGACCCGGTGGTCGCGTCGACCGCTTATTCGTGCCTCCGAACATGGCAGACGCGATCAGCAACGCCGTCTTCAATGGACGTCATGGCGATGCCTCTGGAATGCTGCGCGAGTTGTGGCATCCCTTCGGTCTGGAGGGCATGCCGAGACTGTTGATCGTCCTTGCAAAACACCGTTCCGATGCGAATCATTGGGTAGTGCACCGGTCGGTCTCCTCCAGTGTAGAGTATCACGCAAGACGCTGACCAAAAATATACCCAGATTCTCGCTCCCAGACGGGACCTTGACAACCTATGACTCGTACCCCGAGCGGTGTCTTCCAGACGGACGCGTGAGTGCCTCATCTCAGTCTGCTCTTCAGACGCCCGATGATGAACTCTCTAACCCTGTCTGGTCCCAGCCGCTCGGATGGTGGTTTGCTATCCGCATCGCGTGGCCCAATGCCATCTACCCCAAGTCCAGACCACCTTATGCAGAAGATGGTACGCCTGCACAGACCGATGCAACTCGGGATCGACAATTCGGTCGCCGCGGCCGGTATATGGCGCAACTTGCTCATGGGCTCGCGGGCGGAACGCAGCCTCGATCTCGAACGCCTGCGTGATCTCATCAACACCGAAGTCAAGAACCTGCGTCAGCGCAAGTTAATGGGCAAGTTGTCTATCAGCGCACCGCGGCCGAATTGGGACGAAATGTGATGAACGCTGGATTATAGGTGTATGTGTATGTGGGTATGTGTGTAGCCTACCTTGTATCGCCTTTCTTCTTCCTCTTTCTTTCTCTTTCATCGTCTCTGCTCACGTTACATCTCTATGTAGCGGTGCGCTTGCTATTGGTGTATTCAGCTGTGCTGGTTCATAATAGCCACCGGAACTCGTGGATCTAATTTTTTGTATTACCCTGCTAAGACGATACACTCGAATACATGATGGTTTCTTGTCCCCTGTGCCGCCGACACTTTCGAGCGATGGTCGCGAAGCGAACACAGCCCACGACCACTACATTTCCGCAACCACCTCCTTGCGGTGGGCTTGTGTGTACTTGTCTTGTCACCGGAATCCATATGTCGGTTTGTATGTGATATGTGTCGTCCGGATGTATGGTTTCAAACAAGGTTTCAAGTCTTGTTTCAAGTTGGCCCTCATTCAACCAAGCCATCATTCCAACCAGCTCATTCGGACTCCCTCATTTCAATTTCTCTCACTCATCTAAAGCTCAATTGTTACCAAATTAAATATAATCTCAACATACGCTGACCTTTTTTATAAATATGTTGTGTTGTGAAATGGCTATCCGTCACCACCCTTGCCAAGTCTGTCATGTGTCATGCTTGGGGCTTGATTTGGGTGGCCAACTGCTTTCCAC
>JAKELI010000619.1:0-27480 GCA_021525025.1 Lactarius hengduanensis
CCCGAGAGAAGACCTGTGAGGCCGATCGTCCTCTAAATCGGCGACTTCGTCGTGGTAGTGTTCGCGCAGTGGCGGCTTCCTGTTCCCGGCGCATCCGCTCAAGAAGGGCTTGGTTTCGGGCCATCGATGTAGCAACAGGGTTTCCCGTTGACTGCTCTGCGGGGCGCGTAGAAGGCGGCGGGATTGGTGGGGGTGACAGTAACAGGGAGGAAGATGGGAAACCCGTGTTGGCGCTAGGGGTCAGTGTATCGACGCCACCAGCCGTCATAGAGGACCCCGTCCGCTTCCACGAAACTTCTCCTTCTCCTGCTTCTCCTAGGGAGGCCTGAAGCGCGGCTTGCAATTGTAGGTCTTCGTCCTCGAGTCCAGCCGGAGGCTGAGGTGTGTGAACTGTGGACAGATGCTGAGACCCGGAAGAAGCCGGTGGTGGAAGGGTAGTGGCAATGACGTCGCCATCGGTCTGCGGTAGCGGGTGTCAGGATCGGTGGGCATTATGACAAAAGCAGAGTATCCCATGTAATCAATTCTCAGCTTTATTATCGTGAATGGAATACTGTTTTACCTTCCGCCTCTGCCTGTTGCAATACCATTCCGAGATACGTCTCACCGATCCATTCGGGTCGGTCGAGAAAAGAATTAAGATTGAACCAGTAGCCAGCACCTTCTAAATTACCAAACCGTCGAAGGGCGAACCAACGTTGATCGTTCAAAATAAAAGCGCGTTGATTTCTATGAGAGGTACGAGCGTCAACGAGATTGAATCACGACAATATATACATACTGCGGTTGGCTGTGATAAGGCTGCGTCACCTCACTCCTCCATCTGATAAGGATAAGTGAAAGACATTAGCTAAGGAAGACCGAAACGCAGTATTTGTGGCATTACCTACCTATAGCGAAAAAAACAAGCATGTGCACACCAGTATCCGGCGGCAGAAAGGTCCCGGGCTCGTCGGCCAAGCCAAGGAGCAGGTCGACGTCTGCTGCAGCTGCAGCTGCGGAAGCCCCCACATCCTCAGTGGTGAGAAAACCTGATGTGACGTGGAGGGTGGTGCAAGGCGTTGACAGGTCGGGGTTTCGGGGGACGGATGGGGACGGGCGCGACACGGTGGGAAGGAACGGATCTAGACGCGAGGGAGAGGAGTGACCCTCTAACAAGGAAGGAAAATCTATGATAAAGGCATTCTAGCATACGCATAGCGACGCACCTCGTTTACGGATACCATAGAGCCATCCAGCCTGTCCAGCAGGCCACGGATGTCCGCCAGGCGGTTCCCGAGCTGTCTGAGCATTCAGCTGGTCAGTGGCAAAGTCCCCTTGTGTTTGTGTTTCGAGAATGTGAAGAGCCCCAGCGCTGAAGGTTGAATCTCATTGTCGAGCTACACGTTTCCCGGTAATTTTCGGGCGTGCTTCAATTGATACAAGTAATACGTTGAGTTTTCTTAAAACGGGGGGGTTTGTGCTCTGTGGAACTCTCTCCGATTTGAGCCATTGCATCCGTCCAGCACGAATTTGTCGAGACGCCACACAAGGCGGACAAGGTTAACCCGGTCGTGGACCTGTTTTTGACTGTCATTTTGGAGAGAAATTATGGGACGTATCTCGTTTACACGACAGCAGTCTTTTTATTCGCAGTCAAGTCCTCTTTTACCCATCCTAGTCGATTGCTCTTCATTTTTGCATGCGGTATTGCGTGTTCTTCGCCTTTTCGTCGCTGTACGGATTGTCGTGGTTGAGAAATCGGGTGGGTGAGTGCCAAATTAAGATGACGGAGCGTGGCGGTATCCTTACCGACGAACTCCAGAGTAGTGACATGTGACATGTGACTTGCACTCAATCGGCGGACGGATATAACTTAATTTTCGTGTGTCGACAAATAGGTCATTCTCGAGTGTCAAGCAAAAGAAAATATGAATAAATACTGTAAATAAAAATAATAGTACAGTACAGTACAGGCGTGCGCCGATGAGAAGTTGAGGCTTGGTGTATTTGGGGTGGTCGCTTTCTGGCAGTGTAAAAAGATAGGTCCCCCGACGCTGCGGCGAACGTGAAGCGACGCCGGCGCGCGTCAAAGTCGTTTCCAACACCACCTCGCTCGTCGTCATCGCGTCTGGCTCGTCTCTTCGCGCACACACATACCGTGAGTCAATCAACACGCGTCAAAAAGCGTTGACTCCTTGCTTTTTGAATACATTCGTTTGCTCGTTCGATTCGCTCGGGACTGGGTGCGCAGTGAGCCACTGGAGGATTGGATACGCGATCTGCTGTGCGAACGCCGCGCTGACCGTTCGATAGATGCGACGCATGAACTGGTTTCCATACGGCTCATGATCATCTCCAAAACAGAAGAGACCATCGACCGGGTGGTGCAACCGGTGCGACTCGCGCTCCCTCGCGGGGTGGTCGCCGTCCAAGGCGGGGAGGTTGAACAGGTTTAACTAGGGGGAGGGGTCAGTCTGCGTCGGAAAATATAGAAATTTGTTCTCTCTCTGCTTATTTTTGGCGGGAACTCGCTGTATGCCGTGCGAACACGTGTCCGAGCGAAGCTTTGCTCTCGTGGCGATTACGCGACATCGTCTCGCGCACTTGGGTAAATGCGCGAAGCAATCGAGAGAGTAATGAAGTGGATCCAATGAGACAATTCTGCGCTCGCTGCGAGCAATGCCGAGGACAAGCTGTCCGTCCGTTCGTAATCACACCGGCGTCATCTCGCGCACTCAGGCGAGGGAAACCTCCAAGCAATTGAGTTACGATTCCGCACTTACTATGAACAGTCCATCGATGGTGGTATAGGGTGTGTGACGTCTTTGGCATACGCACCGCGACTTGGCCGAGTCAGGCGTCAGACGTATATTTCGAGCACATACAGTATGACAACTATTTCAGGGCCCTAGTACAAAGAGGTTAGCTGGAATGATAAGAGTGATGACTTGAATTTTACCTACACGTCAACTGGCTTTTAATCAGATCCATCTCCTCGCGCCGCTTTTCAACGTGAGCCAAAATCGTCGTCATGAACTCTTCTGAAGAGCAAGCCGGTTTACGCAACCTCTTCGAGACATCATCCTTTATCCGATACTCACTGTGCTTTTCGTGGCTGGGAACTGCATCAATGCCTGGGGTAATCCATGCTAAGGCCAGCTTACATGTGAGCAATTAGCCCAGCGGGAACAAAATTCCGCTTCTTGCAAGGGAAAACGGGACAGCTCAAGTCTCCCCCCCGTCGCGGTCCGGGGGTTTTCTTCCGACGTCTGCGGCTTTGAGAGCCGGGCATAGTACGTGAGGATGGGCCCGCACTGATCGAGCAAGAAGGTGTCGTATGTGGTATGCAGATGGTTTGGATGCTCTTCGCTTCATCAAATGAATCCACATCCATGGCTGATGTCCTCAACGAGCTAATATTAGAATTTCCGTCACGGTCTGTTGATTTTGAGTGGAAATGTTGATTGGGATATGAACTACACGCACCATCAAAACCCATGTCAGAGTGCTCCGAATACACTTCGTGAAACTTAGAAAGGGAACACCAGGCATGTAGAAGTGTGGTGTACACCTGAAGTACATCATCCCCGGACTGTTTGGAAATGCGATGCTGACGGAAGGTTGACACGAGTCCGATTGTGGTTGACAAGTGCTCAGCAGAAACAAAGTCACAGGCGATCTTGATGGCATTTGTGACATTGCTGACCTACGCTCTCGACGTCTTGGACCGTGATACGGATCAGGCGCAACTTACCTGATGAGCACATCCCGCAGGGATGAAGACAGCCTCTCCTTCATGTTGGAAGAACGTGTACGCCTTGATATCGTGGCTGCGTTCTAGTTGACGCAATCGAGCAGGGTTAAGATATGTGTTTTGATCAAGGACAGGATCCTCGGTATGCACGGAGAGGATTTTTCTGAGCCGCGCTGTATCCTCGGGCGAAAAGATGTCCCATCGGGCACCCCCTGGAGATCCGTCGCGCTGTTGAGCTGCAAACACACAGACATTGACTGCATCAGTGAGATCACAATGGAGTCGTGTTGATCCATGGTGACTGCCATCTTGCTTAGCTGCGAGCGCAAAGTAAACCTTAGGGCCTAGACCACCACCGCTACATTTAGCCATCGAGTACGAACAGGTAGCTCCGCCGTTACCTAGGTCTGGCGGCGAGCCCGCGTCGTTTGGAAAATGTGCGGCCAAATTGTCTCTGCCGTTGAGACGTGTTAGACGGGGAAATGGTAAGCAATCTTCGAACTCTTCGTATACTTCCGCAAACTTTCCACCTCTGAAGGTGTCTTGAGACGGCCAGTCCTGACACAGCAATGGGTCCATTTCGATGGCATGAAGCAAAGGAGAACGAACCTTGACCTTCAGGACTCGATCACATGGCTCGGGAGTGTCGTACAGCCTCAAGATTTCCCTGAGTGAGCCTTCCTCGAATTCGCCCGACTCACAATCAATGAGGTCAACCTCCTCGTCTCCAAATGTCCGCATGAAAAACGCCGGAGTAAGAGATATCTGCTTCATCGACAAGGTGCCCTCGCAGATGACCGGCACACTGTTAGCCCAGGAAATAGCGAATTCGTTAGAGCAAAGCTGCCACGATCGCAGTCGAAGCGCATCGCGGTTTTTTGCACTTGACGATGAAGAGATACATAATCAGTAGGCATCCAGTCCAAGGTAGAGGCCAGATACCTTGACAAGGGCGCAAGCGACGACGATGGCAGGGAAGGCGCAGAGAAGGTGCTCATCTGCTCCAGGAGAGATCGAATGTCCTCGGCACGAAATCGAGAGACAGGAGCAAGGAACTCCGGCTCGTGAGCAGGGTATTCATGGATAGAGCAACGGGGCAACTAAAGCGACGAATAATCACGTCAATGACATACGCAATCAGACTGGCGAAACTATAAGGTACTCACGCTCCTCTTCTCATACAAACATTCTCCACAAACCTCAAATCCACAAGAGCGGCAGATTCGTGCCCTTGAAAAAAGATCTGAAAAGCACACATCTGAACAATTGAATGAGGAAGGACGCGAGTGAGGAGTGATATGAGAATCTACTGCCTTACCACATGAAGCTCTTTCACGGGGTTCAAGAGGACGATGCATTGTGGCAACGCTAGAAATGATATGTGAGTATTCATCGCGGAGTACTGGTTCAAGGATCGGGACGAGGGCGGACTTAAACACAGCAGTGAGTGAGATCAGGGACTTCAACTTGGCAAGGGACTCGCCATCTTTGCGCGGATGAACCTCAAGGTGTCCTTTTGATCCATCCTTTGCCGGTACGTTGGAGGTCCAGAAGACTTGAACTCGAACTCCACATTCCCCATGCCATTATAGAAGCGTTTATCTGTCAAATGGAGCGTTAGACATGATAGAATTTTCACCTATAATGGCTAGTTATGGGTGAACGCACTCTGAAAACGACATTCGTTGCTCTTTCTGAAACAGTCAAAACAGCTGGGGAGCTTTGTTAGCTTCTTTTTAGAACAAGGGATCTTCTGAAGTATGAGTTGGTCTTTAGTAGCATTTTTCTTGGGATTTTTCGGCATTGTCAGACAACAATGTGATGTGACAACATTAGGTCACGGATTTCGATCACCGCTCCCGAGTCGTTGTAGGACCTTCGTTGAGACATACATACAAATTCTGGAACCTCGTCATAGACAAATAAATACACAATATAGTACCGCGCTCCGTCACCACCGCCTCCGAAACGACTGCTCCCACCTATAGGCACCTGTGTAAAGAACTGGAACTATCCCTCAGTCACGGTAGGAAAGAAGACTATATTACAATACCTGGAACTAATAGTACTGTCAGTGGGGATAGGGTAGTTTAGTGGGCGAGATACGTACCCCTCAGTCACGGTAGGATAGAAGCGACTGAGGGGGGGCGTTCAGAACCGAACGCGTATATACAACGAGTCACGTGGCCCCGCCACTGTGTGGCGTGACCCAGCGATGACATCACATCGACAACCTGTCCACCATCCTGGCAGCGGTTGTTGCTTCATTCGCTCTAGGGCCTCTTGGCGCATGTAGTGGGCTTCGGTCACGGTGTCCTCACTGTTGTCCTGTTCAGATAGCTCCTTGAGCTCATGCCTCATCGTTGCACGCTGGCGTTGCGCGGGGTTTTGAGAGGGCCGCCTCCAGGCATACGCATGGATGCTGACTGCTCCCTGACGTCTTTCCATGATGGTGTGCTCGGGCGCGCGCCCGTACTTGTCTACCAATCATACGCTAGGAGTTCGTCGCAGCTTGCGGCGCGACAGGGAGCCCGCAGCTGTACTATCGACGGGGTCTAGGGGAGAGTTTGCGACCGGAGCGTCCTCTATCTGGCCATCGCCACTCGCGGACGTGGATAGAGCTAGCACGGGAGATGACAACTCGACGTTGTTGAAGGACAGTTCTGAAATCTGAAATGGACTCTAAAGTACCGTGGGTCGGTCCTAGGGGCGGGGTGAGGAATCTTCGACCCCCTTGTCGTCCTTTGCGGTCGCAGGTGAGTCTGACACGGCGCTACCTGAAGGTGTGGTCCGAGACCACACCTTCATGAGATTCCTCCGTCGAAGCGAGCCAGGTGTTGAAAACTTGCCCCCAGGCGGTGCAGGTGTTCGAGCGGCGAGCGTGCCCGCGTGGGTAAGAGTAGGGGTGGGTGTCGCCATGGGTGATCGAATCTCCGCGAAAGAGGGCTGCAGAAGCGAGTTCGATCGTGTGCGCAAATGCCCAATCGACAACAATATGGGCCGGGGAGTCTGCGAACGCGCAGGCGCATGAACCGGGGGGGGGGGCGCCCTTGCAGTGGTTAGGTTGTGTTTGAACAGACCGCCGTTGTTACGGGTCGCAAACGAATTGTCTCTTGTATCGTCCTCTGAAGTGGTCCCGGAAGTTCGGGAAGGCCCTCCGGTGGAGACGGCGGATGGAACCCAATCCGAGAGGTGCTGACGGAGGGGTGACGGGGGGGAGTAGAGAGCGCAAGGCGGGGTGAGGTTGGACGGGAGGAAACGTCAGAAGAAGGGTTCGATTGGCGCTCAGCCTGCGCAAGCAAACTTTCTGTCGGAGGGGGTGATTGCAACTTCTCAGAGTCGGGGTGGAACCCCAATCGGACGCGCTATAGGTGTCAACACGTCTTGCGCGCTGCTCTAATCGCTCTCTGAAAATACCCAATATAAGCTTTCTACGACGATACGGCAGTCTTAGACGACAGACCTTGGGGTGATTTGACACCGAGATTCTCAAGTTCGGACGTAGACTCCAGCTTTGGTCCAGGCGAGGGCTGAATGCGTACTCGGAGGGATCGCCCCATTGACCTCTGCGAACTGTCGTCGCACGTTCATGGCCCTTCGTGAATTCCTTCGCATCGCCATTCTTGATCTTCGGCACTCGGCCCGGTGAGCGCACAGGAACGTGGCTCGGTTTTGTGGAACCAGCGTTGCGAATTGGCGATTGATGCATGGGGGGCGGAGAGTGCTCAGGCGAGGTTATATTAGACTACATCTGGAAGTCGGGAGCGGTTATGTGGGAATTGCCAGTTAATTCGAGGAACTAGTGCCGGTGGAGTACTATTCAGTTCAGTAGGGGAAGATGGGCGTGACGAGCCCTCAGGAGTCAGTGAAGAGTGACGGGGGTTACGTCGGACGTATCGGCTCTGCGCTTGCGTGGTAGTATGGATCTCCGAGACGTTTGGTTTTGATTGTGTGCTTTGAGAGAGAGATGGACCAGGAAGTGGTGAAGCGGGGTGCTGCTGATGAACCGAAGGGATACCCCCTCGGAACTCTCTTCCGCTTCTTCGGTTGTGCGGCTGCTCGGTGAAGAAGGTCGCGAATATTCACGCGAAGTCCTCTATCTGGCGTAAACCTTGGCTGGTCTAAGCCAGGACGGGCTGGGTGACCAGTGGTCCCCATGTTCTAGTTCGAGAGCGTGCTGAAAGAGGCATGTTCCACGCTTGCTCCCGCTCATGTTAGCGCTTCTTCTCGGTGTCTTTCATTCGATCAAAAATGGTCAGGTCACGTAACCGGCGGTATAGTATCACTTACAATCTGCCGAGGAAGATATTGACCCAGTCCGGGAGGACGGCCTGCTACTCTGTGCGGGCGAATTCCTCTGACGCGGAAATTCTTGAGGCAGTGGAGACCCCGTCAAGGAATGGGAGGCACGATGGTGAAGATATCTATCGCGAAGGAAGGGTGCTAGAAACGCTTGGCACTAGGGGTGACGTAGCGTAGCGCATAGACAAGTGTCTCGGGATAAAACTCACCACTTGACTAGCTCTGGAATTGGGGTTTGTAGAGACGCCCTCGATATTCCAGGCGCTGGAGCAGTGCGACCATGCATCTCGCGAATCAATGCAACATTGTCAGTGACGCTGCCAGATTCGGTCGTGCGTTGCGTTGCATTCCGATAGATGATACGACGAGTGCTCACCGTCCGATTGGGATGCACGGGCACCCAAATCTGAGGCCTTCCATGTTATCAGCATGTGACGCTGCAATGGGTGTGTTCCTTTCTGGCGAACAGGGGGCGTTCGAGATCGGAATGAGTGAGGACGACAGCAACAACTTAATGATGTCCTCATCGCTAAAACTCATCCTCTTGCCCTTATTCCTCGA
Organism: Lactarius hengduanensis; assembly: GCA_021525025.1. NCBI lineage: Eukaryota > Fungi > Basidiomycota > Agaricomycetes > Russulales > Russulaceae > Lactarius > Lactarius hengduanensis. The sequence continues at coordinate 8,600 of JAKELI010000619.1, forward strand.
GCACTCCCGGATGACCCGGTCGATTCTCGGGCTGTCCTCGACCTCGCTCCAATCAATGCTATTTCTGCGCGCATCTTTGCGCGGGGTGTCTCCGGGGTCGCGGGCGTGCGAACAAGCTCCTGAGGTTTTCACGAGCAGAGCTTGTCGTCGACGAGTCAAAGTCAGAATCGCGATCTGAAGGGAATGGAGGTGGGGGCTCGTGGAGGAGCGTGCGCGAGGCGGATGACATGTTTGGGACCTGGGCAAGCAGCGCGCGCAGTCGAGCGGCAGGAGTGTCCTCCACGGCACCATAGATGGATGGGAGAGAGGAGCTGACAGGGAGACCGTAGACGTGGCATGGAGCCGGTGTCCTCATTGTCCGTGAAGCGCGTGAAGACGGGACGGACCGGCCGTGGGGTCGTCAAGAGTCAAGTGGGAGCTGAGAGTGACGCATGACGCGTGACGCGTGACGCGTCATGCGCAAACGAGGAACAGTGTCCATGAGCACCGCTAATGAGCGTATGCCGACTGCTCTGGCCTTGCCCATATTACATAGTAAAGGAAGGTCAGCAGGACCCGTGTCACTCATCCGAGTCTGCATCACATCATCCTTCTTCTTAGATCGATGTTGATAGGTCTTGAGAAGAGCCTCACTTGCGGCCTGGGGAGTGTCCAACCTATACTCCAATGACTGCCCTTTGGGAACCTGGAACCCAGTACAGTTATGGTGACATTGTCGAGTTCGAAGGTATGTTGTGCCAATGCTGGTAGTCATATCAACGCTACTGGACTTTTCCACAGAGAAACTGACATGTCCCGCCTCGTCACGAGCTCCTTTCACCCTGAACATTCCCGACATTCGCCTGACCTCATCTGTGTCAGCAGAGCACCGGGTGATACTGTCGACGGTGACGTCGAGTCGGGCCTCATGGGTAGCGAGCCATCCGAATTTTTGCGAGCCAGTCACGGCACTGGGATAGAACAAGCAGATATCTCAGGTATTCGGAGGAAGCTCGACGTGTTACTGGGATTATCCGCTCTCCAGAAGAACTCTGCATCCTTCGCTGCATCCAAGACTCTACAACCTGACACTGCACAGGTACGATCGATGCTCAGCTCCTTTGGTCACCATGGATCTAAGTGCGGAAGATTCTCTGAGGCTTTCCGAGCGCGTGAGCCTGGTGACCAACGGAGCGTCTGATCGACCCATCAGGTCGATCATGTACAATTCCTGGCCCAGGGAGTGGACCGACAAATACGCAGAGGCAGAATATTTTGCACGACGAAGGGAGGAGCACCCAGTTGATGGCGGAAAGTGTGCGCTATCTAATCAAGCTCAACGCGGCGAGTAACGATCGTTCGATTAATCGAGTTGTTAGACCCGCTCTGTCGAGATATTAAAAAGTAGCTCGAAGCCTTCGTCAATGGCAGCACAGCACAAATCGGAGGGATAGCGGAAGACGTACAGAAGCTACGCAAAGCCCTAGGCGGTGTCGATGAGCTTCAGGATGTCCCAGAGGATAACTCCGACCCGACGGCAGCGATAATGACGGTGCTACAAAGCGTGCAAAAGCTGATTGCGGACAACCAGTGGCAAGATCGCGACTCGACCCACCTGCTCACCACGATGAATGGCTTAGCGGCTGCTCTCAACAAAGACATGCGGAAGAACGCCGAGATGCAAAATGCGTATAGTACGCTCAACGCCATATTCAGTGCAAGTCTGATCGGGTGCATATTCGCCACGGAATCGGTGTTGGGAATTATTGAACATTAGCGACGAGATCAAGAGAGAATGCCACGTGCTCTTGCGAACGGTGAGAGCCCTTCCTACCATGTCGTGATGTGTTTATGCCATATAGAGGTCAGATGATATCCATGGCGAGCGGCTCAGATTTGTCGAGGTCATGAAAGAAGCTACCGCAATCAACGTGCAGAGTATGCTTTCCGATCGTTCCTCGGTTGCAACCATCGAACTTACGCTTAAAGTATAGTACACGTCGAAGAGTTCAAGAAAGAGCTGACGCGAGAAGTGTTGATTTCCTTGCAAGAAGTTGGCCGTCTTCAGCGGGAGCGACAACCATTGGAGCAACAAATCTGTTTGCGTTTTATTCGAAGCAGAAACATACCGCGTTGGCGGGTGAGTAGATGAGACCAGCGGGCGCAAATTTCGCACTATTCGAAGGGAGACGCCGTTCCGCAATTCAACCGTCGCAACCGAAGTCGCAAACCCCTGATCCTGGACCGGAACAGAACCAATCACCCTCGCGGTAGGACATTATCACTCCCACCTCCTAATCGTCTCCTCGAATTCAATTTGGTTATTATGTCTGTGATACCCTAATGCAAGCCTTAGTGTTTAGACAGTAAACGTGTCGGAAGTATGTAGGAATGACCATCATGATCGCTTCTAAGTCCATTGTAACTAGGGGTCGACTTCGTCGACTGAAACCTGGGGAACAATTATACGTGTATCTGAGAACTTTAAGGTAAACTTGTATTACAAGATAAGTAGGGTCATGCCTTTCGGTACGAGACTATTTTTGACCACGGGTAAGCGACTCGGAGCCATCGGTAAGGCGATAATAATGTGTCGTTCATTGTTTAACAGTACAGTGGAAATGTCCCGAGGAGTATTAACATCGCAGGTTTACCCTTCGTATAGGTGGTCACCGGTCTAGGGGAAGACCTTGACAGGCAAGGTGATTCTCCGGTGAGATGGAGCGAACCGTGGCAACTATCTGGAAATTTTGGGGAACGACCGCATGTCTATCAACCACAAATGTTTAAGTACGATCGAACAGAAGGGCAGGGCTCACTCGTAATACCTTTGCACGCCAGCTCCGTCCATGACGAGAATATGCAAAACCACAGTAAATCATACAATTCGAAGTAATGATCGTGCCACTAACGTGTCTCAAGATAAGACTCATCGCGACCTTCCTATGACCGTCGGAAACGATGTACTTTGAACGAAGTCGAAATTGCATCTCGGCAACGCAACCTAGAGAAAGCAAAGCTACCACTGGCACAGGCCGCAGACCGCATTCACTGTTGCCGTGGAACTGCAGCACCCATTAAGAGTCCTGCGAGAACAAGTGGAAGCTACTCACGGTCATCTTCTGTTCTTCCATGTAGGCGGCACTAAGGACTTCGTTGAAATCTTCGCGCATGCCCAAAGTCATCTCGATGCGATGTTGAATCAAATGCAACGCCCCGAGCACGACCGGTGCGCGTCGTACGTTCGGCGCCGACATACATATCGTGACTTACAAAGGACACCATTGGCGACATACCTGATAGAGTGCGCCAGTTGTTGGGCATACCAAAGTCAGAATTAGTGATCCCTCGAAGTGGAGAAAAGTCGATGTCTGTTCTGCGGAAAAACAACTGCCCTCTGCCTAATAAGGGGATCAATTGAGACAAGGAAGGTACGCCAACTTATCAAATTCATAACGAAGATATGAGCACGGGAAAAAATTACATAATTGACAAACTCATGCCTCGCAGTGGCCAACGGTGAAATTGAATTTTTCCATCAGCGGCTTGGTCTTGATACTGGTGGAATAATTCATTGGCTTTTCCGTTGACACCGGGGTGGCTGGGAATGAGATGCACGCGTCCCCTCATAAACGCTCGAAAAGTAGGGTATCTGCGAAGAGGTTCTGTGGACACTTACCTGTTATGAGGCAGGAGAAACGTTTGGGCATAGGAGAGTCCCGATCCAAACACTCTCGCTTGGGACATCTCCCTGATCACGATTCCTATAAGCGCTCCTTTAGCTCCTGCACGAGTTCCAGTCGGAGATACGCCGACCAGAGTCCTCCGCAATACGGTGCTGGAAGAATTTATTTCAAGGTTTGCTCTTGAAGCCAAAAATCCTTGTGACTGAAGTGAAAGTGGGGTGCCTTGTAGATATGCCGTACGTGGCATCGTAAGCAGCGTAGCAAGGGTGTTGACTAACCTACATGGCAGTGACTGCACTCGAAGTCTTCCCATTTGAACCTAGGTCCTGCTCGAGAAGTGAACAACAGGACACTTCAAATGCCACTTACCTCGTGGAGAGACGACCGCAGTCCTGGCAATGCAATCCTTTGGCAAAGGGACGAGCTGCTGGGTGAGGGGGGGAAGAAAGAGGCAGCCGAGACTGGTAGGTGATTCGCGGACCGGAGGCGTAGCAGTTCTGCGCTATATGACAGCCTCGATGACGTTGAGTCGCCTACTACTATGGCGCCAGGATTGGGCACGGAGAATTGTGGGCAGCTCGGTTGAAGACACATGGGTGTATCTTAGTATACATACCAGCGGTGAGTTCATCCAACAACTCAGGCAATGACGGGTGGTAATTTCGGGTTGAAGGCTAGGTTTGGATCAGAAAGGCTGAAGGGAAATACACAGGGTTGAGAATTTGCCTGGCCAACTTATACGAATCGAAATTCTGGACCAAAATTTATGATGGGAGACTCTTACCATGCGATAAACCATTTGATTCGTCTTCGTGAACTAGACTTTGGCTGGCTTCCGCCTGTCTGTCTCAGCTCCTTCTCTGTAAGGCACACATCACACATTCTCTCGCTTCTGCTACCCTTGACTCCCAAAGCCCGACAACAGTCACGAGGGTCAACAGGTCTTGAATAACTTCGTTGGTAAGAAGGGTACGTAGCTGGATCAGAAATTCCTTCTTCATGACGGCTGACGTGTGATCAGATTCCGTTATCACCATTGCCGGCAGGCGTATGAGACGATCAATCTAAACATGACACTTCAAGTTCCTGGCTTGAAGACCATCTTCTCTCGTCTGCTGCGCTGACTGGTGAGCCTTATCCGGCACTCTCGTAGATCTGATTTGGAGTCTCGTTTAGATTTACTTACCACTGGTCGCAAGAACAGTATTGCCCGCGTCTCCGTTGCACTTGTGAACCCCTTCACCACATGACTGTTGATCACCAGCATTCGTTCGACTGTAAGCACTCATGGGATCTCACTCGGAACTATCGAGACGAACACGAACTTACGTCGACGGGAAAGTCTACAGTCATCTCGCCAAGCCTCGATATCGGGCTAAACATGGATCTTGCCACTCTTTTCACGGCCACGCGCTTGTGTGCCGCCAGCGCGGGATTGAGCACAGAGAAATCGGATGACATCGTACAACCTGGGGGCTACCAGTATCTGCAGGTGAGAGGCGGGAGCAGTTCAGGTGCAACCGAGAAGAGGCGCGACAACCTCTATACGTACGTAATGTACAGCGGCTGCAATTTTTACCATAACTCGTTTGTAGTGGATGCAATCTTCCGAACTTCGTCGATGCAGCATTTAAGCAGTTGCACTCTGACGTACAGCTCGAAGCAGATGTGCGGATTGGTGAGTGCTACCTTTTCTAACATCTGACGTCACCTGAATCCTGAATCCAAGGATGCAGGTGACTACACGACGACGTTGCAATTCACACAGCCGTCTGTTCCCACAAGCACTGACCAATTACTACCCCTCCTTGCACAGCCGATCGTGCAAAAAATCGTATCCGGCTCTACTCTGGGGTAAGTACATTGGCAGTCATAACTGATACCCGACATTTCCAGGTGTATTCACAGTGTGAACAGGGTTCTCATCACGAATCCCACTGCGAATTCGTTCGGAACGAAATTGTCGGGATCAATCACACAAACAGGACCATGTAAGCCCATTTACCAACTAGTTCTGTACAATCCCGCGTCTGATTGGGCTACAGTCGACGCAGAGTTATCTTTTGGGACCGGCCTCACTGTTACATGGTCTGGCCAGCCCTTGGGAAGCATCAAGATCCCAAACATTAACTGTCGGAGCCCAATTCGAAGTTGAGGCTACATTTGAAATTGCCGACGACGGTCATCTGACGAACTTCACGAAGGTGCGTGGTTATTGATTCATGGAAAGCGGTCCCAGTTGAGCCATAAAAGGTCTTACTCACTTAGGAGCCCTTTGACTGGGTAACCTCTCCGGCGAAAATCTTAGCGGCGAGTCCCTCTACACACCTGTTTTGCTGTACAGTACTGACTCAAATTTTAGTGTCTGCTTTAGGTCAGGGTCGTTGAGAATAGTCGGTTCACGGTGACTGATTTTACCTTATTTCCAGGCATTATTGTCCCTGGCATCTTGCTTCCCAAGAAGACGGCCACCTTCAAAGGGCTGAATAACTTAAAGAACGGCGTCTTGATCAAGTCTTTTGATTTGCTTGCCAACGACCCTACTGGCGGAATTCACTTGACGCTCGACACAGCCATTACGAACGTGAGTCTCAAAGTTGCCTCCTTCCCTCTCCTCCTCATCGAGACCGAAGGCACTGCATACGACCCTTCCACAAGTAGCAACGATGCTACGGCCGCTTTCACGCTCCCATCCAACCTCCCGGTAGACATCAAAGCCCTCGGGGAAAAAATCAGTGTCTCCACAGGCGGCACACCTTTTTCAGAACTGACCATACCAAAAGGACCCGCCTTTACTGACGTGCAACAGCGCATTGTGCACCTGACATTTTCAGATGTGCCATTTACAGGGCTCGGCGACCAGCGTGGAGCATTCCAGCAGTTTTTGGCCTTGACCACGTCTACGAACCAAACCATGGGACTTTCGATATACGTACGTCGTGCTTGGACTCTATTGGATCAAACACGCTTGGGGTGCCGTGTCCCATGTGTGATAGGGCTGCTCCTTAGCCGTCTCAGCGGAACTTCAACAGGTCAGCGGCGATCGCCGTGTCGTCCGATACAAGTTCGCATTTCAATGGTGCGACGGGCAAGGTGATCCGTGGTGGCCCCAGGATACAGAACATGTATCGGCCGACACCCAGGCAGAAGCCAGCCAAAATCTAGTTCACGAGGGCGAATCAAATGATCTCTCGCATGGTAAGAGTCTCCTATGATAATTGTTGAACCAGAATTTTGATTCGTACGTGGCCAGGCCAATTCTCAACCGTGTGTGTTCCCCTTTATCGCCTCGGCCTTTCTGATCCAAACGTAGCCTGGAACCCGAAACTACTGCTCTGAGTTGTCAAATGAGCTCACCGGTATACCAGGACACACCCAACCCATGTGTCTTCAACCGAGCTGCCCACAATTCTCCATGCCCAATCCCAGCGCCTCAGTAACAGGTGACTCAACGCCATCAAGCCTGTCATATAGCGCAGAACTGCTACGCCTTCAGCCTGCGAATCACCTACCGGTCTCAGCTGCCTCTTTCTTCCCCCCACCACCCTGGCAGCAGGATTGTCTCCACGCCGCGTCCCTTTGCCAAAGGCTGCATTGTCGGGACTGCGGTCATCTCTCCACGAGGTAAGTGCCATTTGAAGCCTCCCGTTGTTCACTCCTCGAACAGGATCTAGGTTCAAATGGGAGGACTTCGAGTCTTTGCCATGTAGGTCGGTCAAACCCCTTGCTACGCAGCTTACGATACCGTGTACAGCGTATCTACAAGGCGCCTAAGTTTCGCTTCAGTCACAAGGATTTCTGGCTTCAAAAGCAGACCTTGAAATTCTTCCAGCACCGTATTGCAGAGGACTCCGGTCAGGCGCATCTCCGACTGGGATCCATGCGGGAGCTAAAGAAGTGCTTATAGGAATCGTGATCAGGGAGATGGTGTTCCAAGCGGGGAAAGTGGCCTGGCGCTGTCCTATGTTCAAATGTTTGTCCTGCCTTATGACAGGTAAGTGACCACTAGAACCTCGCCGCAGATACCCTACTTTTCCGGCGTTTATTAAGGGACGCGTGCATCTCATTCCCGGCCATCCTAGTATCAATGGAGAAGCCAACGATTTATGCCGCCAGTATCAAAAGCAAGCCACTGAGGCAATTCAATTTCGCCATTGGCCACTGCGAAGTGTGAGTTTGTCAATTATTCGCTCTGTCGTCATTTTTTCCCATGTTCATCGCCTTGCTTGCCAATGTCATATGGCAGGTCGATATTCCCTGTGAAGACCTGCCACATGACGTTGGCAAGCAAGGTGATTGTCGTCGATTGCAGTCCGTTACACTCCTACGATGTTAAGGGGCACAGTTCCAAACCAAACCAATACACGTTGGAACAAGCAAGGTCACAGTCGACGAAGTCGACACCTGGTATCTTCATATTAAAGCTAAATGTGGGAGTTTGATACGGTAAGTTGGTGTACTTTCTGGTCTCAATGATCTCCTTATCAGGCGTTGTCGAACTACTTTTCACAGAACAGTGTGACATTGACTTCTCCACTTCGAGGAATCACCAATTCTGACTTTGGTATGCCCAACAACTGGCGCGCCCTATCAGGTATGTCGCCAATGGTGTCCTCTGTAGGTCACGACATGACTTTTAGGCAGTATATCGGATGCGCCGAACGTACGACGCCGCTAAAAGATGGCGCGAAGGCCGTAATCGGGGCGTTGGACTTGATTAGACATCGCATCGAGACGACTTTGGGCATGCGCGAAGATTTCAACGAAGTCCTTAGTGCTGCCTACATGGAGAAACTCCCACGTGTTCTGGCGGGATTCTCAACGAGTGCTGTAGTTCCACAGTGACAGCGAACGCGGTCTGGGGCGTGTGGTAGCTTCGCTTTCTCTAGGTTGCGTTGCCGAGATGCACTTTCGACTTCATTCAAAGTACACCGTTTCCGACGGTCATAGGAAGGTCGCGATGAGTCTTATCCTGAGACACGTTGGTGGCACGGTCACTACTTCGAATCGCATGATTTACCATGATTCTGCAGAGTGATGTTCTCGTTATGGACGGAGCCGGCGTGCAAGAGTATTACGAGTGAGCCCTCCTCCCTCCTGTTCGACCGTACTAGTACTCAAACATTTGTGGTCGGTGGATACTCGGTCGTTCCCAAAATTTTCCGGATAGTTGCCATGGCTCGCTCTATCTCACCGGAGAATTACAATGGACTTAAAAGCGATGGACATTCCTAGATGTTTCCGACGACATGTCTATTATCTAAAACACACAATTCATAATAACCAAATCGGGCTGCGGAATCCTTACGAGACAGTTACGACCTTCGTTTCTGATCAGGAGGCGGTAATCCCCTACCACGCGAGGGTGATCGTTTCTGTTTTGGTTGCGACGGCCAGGATCGCGGAACGGCGTCTCCCTTCGAATAGTGCGAAGTTTGCGTCCGCTCGTCACGTCTACTCAATCATAAGATCACTCACCAACGCGGTCTGTTTCTGCTTCGAATGAAACGCAAACAGATCGGCGATTTGTCGCTCCAGTAGTTGTCGCTCTCGCTGCAGACGATCGACTTCCTGCGTGGAAACCAACACTTCTCGCGTCAGATCTTTCTTAAACTCCTCGACATGTACTGTGCTTTAAGCCTGAGTTCGATGGTCGCAACTGGGGAATAATCGAAAATCATACTCTGCACATTGATCGCGGTGGCTTCTTTCATAGCCTCGACGAACCTAAGCCGCTCGCCACGGATGTCATCTGACAGCTCTATACGGCATAAACACGTTGCTTCCTCACCACATGGTAGGAAGGGCTCTCACCGTTCGCGAGAGTACGTAGCATTCTCTCTTGGTCTCGTCGCTGACGTTCGATAACCCCCAACACCGATTCTGTGGCTAAGGCATGCTCAATTAGACCCGCACCCGTATGTATATGAGGCGTCAAACGTACTATACGCATTTCGCATCTCGGCATTCTTCCGCATGTCCTCGTTGAGGGCAGCCGCTAAGCCGTTCATCGTGGTGAGCAGGTGGGCCGAGTCGCGATCTCGCCGCAGGTTGTCCGCAATCAGCTTTTGCACGCTTCGTAGCACCGTCATTGTCACTGCTGTCGAGTCGGAGTTATCATCTGGGCCATCCTGAAGCTCATCGACAGCGCCCAAAGCTTGCATAGCTTCTGTACGTCTTCCGCCATCCCTCCGATTTGTGCTGTGCTGCCATTGACGAATGCCTCAAGCCACTTTTTATATATATCTCGTCATTTCGTCGTGCAAAATATTTTGCTTCTACGTATTGTCCGTCCACTCCCCGGGCCCGGCATCGTGCACATCAGACGGGCTCTCGGGTTCGGAAAGCTTTACAGAATCTTCCGTGCTTAGTAGATCCATGGTGACCAAAGGACCAGAACATCGATCGTACCTGTACGGCATCAAGTGGAGCCTTGGATGCAGCGGAGGGTGCAACGTTTTTCTGAATAATCCCAGTAGCACGTCGAGCTTCCCCTGAATGTCTGAGATATCCGCTTTCTCTATCCCAGTGCCGCAATTGGCTCGAAATTTTTCGGATAGCTTGCTACCCATGAGACCCGACTTGGTCTCACCGTCGACGATCTCACCCGGTGCTCTGCTTTTCACGACCGTCTGGATCTCTTCCTGTTCTGGAACGTCGGCGTCGGCGGTCTTCGTGCTCAGGGCCGCCAGTGCGCTCCGTACATCGCCAATCACGGAACGTGATTCAGCGATGTTCCTGGAGTCCTTTTCGCGCCCCGAAATGGCGACGCGCAAGTTAGCCGCGACGTCCCGCACGCCATTTTGATCATCTTCCAACCTATAACCGAGTTCTCCCGTTTTGATCAGCTGCCGTTCCGCATAATGTTGAGGAGCGAGTCGATAGTCCCCTCAGACAGGGAGCCAACGGGTGTTGTTGGCGGTTCGGTGGGTGGATCGTTGCTGTTTCTGAAGCGGGGACGGTCCTTCGCGCGCACCGTGAGTGTGTGCGACTGTTGGGTCGTGACCGCGCATCTCATCACGCAGACGGAATCCAGACTTGGGCCTGACCGAGACCGAGAGCGTCGAAGAATCGGAGACTGCTGACCCGGGCGAAGTCAGGCGGCCATCGGAGACGTTCAGAGTGGAAGGAGCTCGAGACGAGGCAGGGCTTGTCAGTTTCTCCATGTAAAGGGGACAGCCCAGCAGCGTCGATATGAGTACCCGTAGCAGACAACTCTAGAATTGCGCCGAACATACCGACGGGTCCGCGTGTCAGAGACTGTGCCGCGGAGACGAATGAGAGTTACGTGATATGGAGCCGCTCCGAGTCGACGTCGAACCGTTCTGCATTTTTTCCACGAGACGATTGCGTACAACAGAACGACACCCGAGGCTAACGAGAGAAGGGCTATGTGACCGGGCGTCGAAGGACCGAGAGGAAGGTCCTAACAAAGGCGGGTCATTAATCGGAGATGCAAGTTCCGAATCTTTGCGTGCGTTAAATTGACTTCTTGGGTCAACTGAGACCACGGAGGCTGCGAGAACCTTCCGCCGCCCCACTTGTGAGTGATTTTCCATGAGTGACGGAGGTGCTGCTGAGCTAACGGAGTGCGTGGATGAGCTGTCCTGTGTGGAAGAGGGGGAAGCTCATGATCGTGGGAAGTCCGAGAAAGGAGTGTCCGGAGGTGTTAATCTATTCGAAGGGTCCTCTTGATTTCCGCTTTGGTACGCTCCAGTAGTCGCCTTTCTTGTCTATGCAAGACGGCATCCCTTGATGAGCCTGTTGTAAATGTAAGAGACGCCTGGAGAATCTTACCAGATAGCGCTGACCCTGGTGTCACCAGGGGGATGAGGGGGAGCTACCAAGGTCACGTGATCGGGTCACCTGCCTATTTGTATCGTAGCCGATGATCTGCGGATTGGCACTTATACCAAATAACGAGACGTGACATATGGAATGAGATCTATACCTGTCGCCCAGTATGTTGTATAGTCGTAGTACGCGCCAAGTGAATAACCCGCAAACAGAACGAAGAGTCTGAGGAGGGCTGAGGTCAGCTATTCGTTTTCACGCGGAGAAGGGAGTACGAACCAATTTGGTACGAACAAAACCGTCCACTGCTTCCACCTCCCTCTCTGGTTTGTCGTCGCCACCCTCCGCAGGAGCCACCGAACGAAAGCTGCACCCTGAAGGGGCACTCCATTCAACAATGGCTTGAGCGCCGTCGTATGTTTGAACTCAGGGTTGGACGCCTCCGTGTTACATAGTAGGTTGAGAACAAAGGTTTGCGGAGTAGGCTCTAGCGTGATGGACGAAGGGTACGGCGGGCTATGAAGTGTCATTTTGACACCTCGAGGGGCCGACGCAAAAGCTTGGTCAATGCCGTTTCTAGACGATGGTGGGGCTGGACGTACAAGACAGCGCGGCGTCCTCCGCACGCAATTCCGACTCCTGTGCCATGGGGATAACAGCTACAACCCGATCCGATCTCCTTGCTTGATCTTGCTCAGACATGCCCATGTCCCACTCGAACACTACGCGGGGGAAGCTCGAAGCCGAGAGAAAAAGGAAAGTTCACATTCCAACGATTCGGGAGTACATGACGATGACATGTCCTCATTGTCAGAGTCGTCGTCTTTGACTAGCCCATCGATGGCACAGTCGGGGAGGCAATACCCACGCCCGAAGAATCCCAAATATAGCGCTGCACCTGTACGACGAGACCTGCAATGTTTTATCGAACCGTCTACACCCAAACGTTCGAGCAGGATGGCTCCATCGAGACCCGACGGAGAAATAAGTTGGTGTCGCAGGTGAACTCGTGTTTGGTGGGATGCAGGTGAAGGTTAGCGTAGAATGGGTCGAAGTATGTGGTGAGGAACTGGTGTCTCGCGTAGATTTTTGACAGGCTAATGACGGAATGTCCAATTTTTGTTGTGCGGGCCAATCGAACTGACTCAATGATACACAGCCAAGAAGACGACGGATCGAAGGGAAAGGAGGCCCCAGATTAACCAATGATTCCAGGGCATCGCTCTCGAGTCCAGTAAGAAGTTGGGCTAGGTTAACGTGCGTCAGTACGACGGCTGCGAGCGCATCTCACCAGCAATCTGCTCTTCCGCATGCTTTCTTTCAAGGACATATTTACGGCGGATCTGTGCGCTTTGTGCTGCAGCGACGAGGCAAGCTTGCTTCGCATGTGCTGCAGCGACGAGGCGAGCTTGCTTCGCATGTGCTGCAGCGACGAGGCGAGCTTGCTTCGCATGTCCCGCGCTGCCTTCGACAGATCATACAGTTCGCCCAGCCGTGGGTCATCCAAGGATCCGTTACCCGAGCTGTGGTGAGTCAGAACGCAGTTAGTCGTACAAAATACTTGGGTAATAGAATAGAGCGGACCACGTATCCACGCTGTTGAAGCCTCCCGCAGGTCTGCGACGGCCTTCATTCGCTCTAGGGCCTCTTGGCGCATGTAGCGGGCTTCGGTCACGGTGTCCTCGCTGTCGTCCTGTTCAGATAGCTCCTTGAGCTCATGCCTCGTCGTTGCACGCTGGCGTTGCGCGGGGTTTTGAGAGGGCCGCCTCCAGGCATACGCATGGATGCTGACTGCTCCCTGACGTCTTTCCGTGATGGTGTGCTCGGGCGCGCGCCCGTACTCGTCTACCAATCATACACTAGGAGTTCGTCGCAGCTTGGGGCGCGACGGGGAGCCCGCAGCTGTACTATCGACGGGGTCTAGGGGAGAGTTCGCGACCAGAGCGTCCTCTATCTGGCCATCGCCACTCGCGGACGTGGATAGAGCTAGCACAGGAGATGACGACTTGACGTTTACACAACCAGGAGCACACACGCTCAAGCACACAGTATCAAAACTGTGAGCCTCGGCGAGGCACTACCAAGGACACACAACTGCTCAAGCTCACAGCACCAGGCTGCAAGCTTCGGCAGAGCGCAACCAAACTGGTTGGAAGTGGGGGGCAGGTGCCATGTCACATGTCACAAGGCGTCTCCACAGCTTCTCAGCCAGCACGTGCAATCACCCCATTGGTTGGAGTTGTGCGGAGTTGTGCGGAGTGGCTGCGATGAGCGGAAACGGCCGATTTCTATCCGACACGGGTTCTTTCTGAGTCGTCTGAGTCATCTGGTAGAGCGAGTGGTCTATAAACCTGGCTGTGGGCCGACAGAGAACAGACCTAGAAGAGTACCTGCCAAGGAGGTATCCTTTAACGATATCACATATGTGATAAACGCCGCCTTGAAAGCCATTGGCCACTGCGAAGTGTGAGTTTCGTCAGCAAAAAACCTGGAAAATTATCAGTAATTATAAGTAATTATAATTCCCGCAAGCGGTGCAATCAGACCCCCAGATTGGCAATCAATATAAGTGATGATCATGGTGCCCTGAAATTCAAAATCTTCGGCGATCAATGACAGCTCTTCCCGAAAATGGTAATCAATTTTGTAGATTTTCTTAAATTTTGTGCAATGTAACTCTCCTTTGGTTTGTATGTAATTATAGTTACATTTGTTAATTGTAACGTGCCTTGCGCCGTTTGCAAGCAATTATAATCACATTGTTAATCGTATGCACTTCTGCAGTTTTCGTGCGCTTTCTGCTACCCCATTTCATTTCGTAGGTTATATGTATTTTTGGCAGACTACAATTGCTTGGTCGATTATAATTGATTGTACTCGCTTTTTTACATATATGCACTTATATGTGTCGTAATCACCTTGCTTGACAAGGTCTACTACAAAGTGGGACTTACCTAACAATCCTGAAATTGACTACATGTACAAAGCCGACCGCCACACATACAAGGCCAACAGGTGACATGTGACAAAGCCAACCTATTATTGTAAACATGTACAAAGCAAACTGACACCGTTTGAAACGACCGAAACGACCTCAGGCTCACTTTCCCAATTTACTTTGATCCTGTGTTTTTGACACTTTTTGTACACCGTCTTCCGTACATTTCTGAATTCACCCATGCCACTCATCTGCGAAGCGACCCCATCTTCGAAGTCCACTCTGATCCTGTGTCGGAGAACTGCTGACAAGATCGTCTAAGTTCATCAATGCAACTAGAAAGAGTGGAGCCCAACCCTCGCCCGTGACTTGCCTGCCTTTCTCGCACCTCGCCTCAACCATCTTATCATCTTCCATCGTCTTCAATCCAACTCGCCGAGTCCATGTCTCTCGCTGCTAAGTGGCCTCGGGCAACCTCTATCTGCCCTGCACTTGCAGGTGCCCCCCACGCCGCACCCCTGAAGTCTTCACCGTCACTGCCTCGTCTGCATGCAAACCCGTCGCCGCTACCTCTATCTACCCTTCGCCACACGGGAGTCCACCGTTACCGCCACCCCGTCACGGCGCGCAGGACCCGTCACAACGTCATCAGAACACTGCGTGCAAGCCCCACTTCAAATCGCCACAACGCCACAACGGCGCGCAAATCCCGCCACGACGCAAGCCGCAAACGACGACGAATGAGGCCACTGGCGACGGCAGCAACACGGTGACGAAAACAACGCGGCGATGACCGCGACTGTGACGGAACGACACGCGTAACGCAACGGAGCGATGTCCGCGACCACGGCAACGCAAAGCAATGAACAACACAGCGGTGTTACGACAACTACGCGCCAACAACCACAACAACGGAAGTCGACGGAACGTTGTTCCTTTGACTTAGTACAGCATACACTTATGTTGAAAAAAGAATATATTTTGTTGCCCCATTTCTCATCTTTCTTTTTTTCACCTTTGGCTGTCATTCCCGCGACCAACCCCGGGGTCTGAACCCCATCTACGACGGCCAGGCTCGTATTTTTGAGCAAGCCCAAAAGGCCCAGTGACGTTGAAAAACCCTACCAAAATATATACAGTTCCCACGCAACGGCTCTCACCAAGCAAGGTCATAGTCGACAAAGTCGACGCCTAGTCAATTATCCGTCTTGGAATTGCTTCCAATCGCTTTCGTGAATTGGGGAATGACTGCAAGTGTTTCAATTCTCATCAACCACATGGCCCAGATTATAATTAAATTAATGGTTCTCAGTTCACTCGATTAGACATAACGTTTCCATTTTCCGAGGCAATTACATATTAATTACAATCTACTCATACCTGTACTACCAGTCGTGAACTTAGCGTCAACGCTGTGGTAAGACGGCGTCAGTATATTATCAGCCATGTCGTAGCTAGTTGTTACCTTGTTTTTGCCTTGGCTCTTGCCTTGGCTTGCCCAGGTGGTTCTTTCCCCGCTGTTAGTCTCTAGGTCGTCGTGGTCCCCGTTTCCTCTTCTGGCGTGTGGACACCAACGCGTCGTCCTTGTTGGTGGTGCCTTCGCCACCGCCACGACCAGCTCCAGGATCTGGTGGTGTCACGCGGTCAGTGGGAGAGGGGCTACGGTGGGGTGGTGGCGTGTCAGGTTGATCTTCCTCCGATTCACGCGTAAGAATAGATTCTGGTGTCTTCTCTCGGGCTTGGTCTGCTTACATCAGTGATAAAACTCACATTATGACGAGGTACTCACACAGATCATCGTCGACTAGCGACGTCCTCTCGTTCTCTGTCATTTGAGTGATGCGATTCGCAGCATGGGCCCTTGCTGTTGCCAGAAAGCCATTTGGGTTGTTCTCCCGTCTCTGTCCCGCGATCCTCCTGCTGCTCTCATGGCCAAATAGTTCTCTGTAAAGTGGGATTAGCCCAATTCACAAAGATGATGACTACTTGTTCCACCATCGAATGGTCTCATCTGCCCATTCTTTGTTCTCGTGGAACACCTGGAACAAT
Source organism: Lactarius hengduanensis (assembly GCA_021525025.1). NCBI lineage: Eukaryota > Fungi > Basidiomycota > Agaricomycetes > Russulales > Russulaceae > Lactarius > Lactarius hengduanensis. The sequence continues at coordinate 25,046 of JAKELI010000619.1, forward strand.
GTGTCTGTGAAGTCTTCATAGTTGAACGCACCGTCCTTCCCAGTCCATGCTGTCTGGGAGCTTAACGTAAAACGCGCCTATATCACAGCGTCACCCTAGAGTTGAAGAGGATTGATGGAATGTACTCACCAAAACGGCCACATACACCATTATGGAAACCGTGACTGATACCACACCACATAGCTCAGCGATGGAAGCCCGGCTGTGTCTATGATTGGCACCAAGTCCCTGCACAGCATTCCTTGGTCCCAGGAAAATTGTGCGTAAACACTGTCAAAGATGTCAACACTTGCTCTGGAACGCTTGTTGAACACATACGCGAATGAGAAAATATCCTTTCATGAGACCAAAGAAAATGTCATTTGGGTCGATGTTGAGCGGGTCTTCATATAAAAACGACGGCACATCGTCAGCCGTCACTTTGTATTTCTCCTCGACCGAGTTCATGACCTTCATTCTGGTACTAGACAAAGTCATTCGGAGTATCGTCGTAATGATGGGGAACTCACCCAAGAGGATCCTCGTCGTATTCCTCGATGTGTTGTATGGGGATGAGCATGCGTCCGAGAAAATTATGGTGGAAACCAACGATCTCCTTTTGAGTCATCGCTTAGCCGCGGGTTAGGAGCCTCATAGTATTGGTCTTGAGTTTGTATATGTCGTTCGCGCGACTTGCGCGCAACCCCTTTGCAATCTGTATTAATAGACATCAGGTGCATATACTAGACAGAGTAAATCGAAGTCCTTACGCCTTGCTGAACGTCATCCATCTGCAGGTCACCTTCGTCCATACGCACCTGTAGGGCAGGGCTAGCTCCCAGGGCTGCTTCCAAAAAATCTGTATATTTTGTCCGCACTTCTTCACTGCCGTGGTTGTGCTTATGTTATTGGTCCCTGTTGACGTATATATGCGACTCACGTGTGGTCCACGCTCTCGGGAAACATCATATTGCGGGCGACGTCCATGAATATGTCCATCGAGATGAATGGATGGACACATTGCATGAGGAAGTGCCCGCAATCTACGAAGCGGGCGCTTGGGTCACTGTCATGATCGTCAGCATATGTCAGAATCTGATCAAGAGGACACTTAACGTTTGGGTGGTGCCGCGCAAGGTGCGGGGTGTCTTGGGTCACTGGGTAGGGCGCATATACTTGTCTCACACAGGTCCTTTTGATTTGACAAGTCTTGGGGTGTCATTTGATGGCGATCTGCATACATCGACTTCGATTCCTTACGTGGTAACAAGCTTACTATTTAAGGGGTTCGAGTGGGGCGAGGACCCTCTCCTCAAGACGAAGTCCCGAGAGTCGTCGTCAACCGTAAATGAGACAGTCCAGCTATGTCCTTGCCTTCCCTTGACCACACCTACTACGCCAAACCAAGAGCCCTCTATGATGAGCACTTCGCACCCGACCACGGGCTTCCACGGCACGAGAAACCGAGGGCGAATCGAAATTTGCTTCGGGCGAGCACGCTTGATCGTTTTCACGATAGTCTCGCCTTCTTGAGGAGACAAGGTGCGCTGGTCCGTTGGCACTGTCTTGGCCGGGTTCCCGTCGTGGGGCGTCCATCGAACTATCGCCCAACCCTCGAATGTAGAAGGGAATGCACTTCCGTTCGACGATATCTTGCACCTGCCGTGAAAGCAGCCAATGTCTCTGTGGGTTGGTTCACACTCATGAGTTGCTATGTGACGCATTTTTGTAAAGTTCCTACCTTGCCCGCCAGTTCTCTCGTGAGACGATCCCTCAAACAGGTTCAGGCGTTCAAATACGATGGGGGTTGATTCGGGACCCGGCGAGGGTTGTGCTGAGTCGAGTAGGAGGGTTCGCTTCTAGCGGTCTCCACCTCCGGCGGCCTAGAGAATACAGTGAGCAATGCATCTCGTCGGACAGCTTAGATGATACATACGTTAACATGGATCGGGCCCATGTGAGGGTTTGCATGGGCGATGAGGCCCCAGCCATCAAGGCCGGGATTTCAACGGTGATCGCGGTGGCTCCGACCTCTTTATGGTGCCGTGGTGGCCTTGAGCGGACCGCGAGTTATCGTCACCCTTCGAGACATAGGGGGTGGGCCGGGTCATTCTTTGGGAGTGAAGGGCCTGGGTACTGCAGACCCCTAGGGAGTGCGTCTCGATCTCGATCTAGGCCTCGTGTTTGTTAGTTCTCCTTGGAATACTTGCCTTTGCGTACCTCTTCGAGGGTGTGCTCATCTACCACGAACACGAGCATGCACTGGACAACTCTAACGTATCCGTGCCGCTTGGTTTGGCCCGCTTCCCTTTGCCTGTTGAACTCGACCCACATTCCTACCATAACTCTGAAGAAGTTGAGCGGGGGGTCGATGGCTCCACCGCGTCTACGAGGATGGTGATGGCCAAAATCAGAAGTGAATTGTATTCGGGCACTTGTACTCACGGTATTTTGAG